>JAJOOE010000237.1:0-134975 GCA_036250405.1 Solanum raphanifolium
TGCACACGCAAATGTGTCGAACCCAAAGGAATTACGATTAATTTATATTAATTCCACAATTTAAAAAGAGTGTTCTCAAGAAACTTGTGTTGATTATAATACTATTGCAAATAATTCTATTGTGAAATTAACTAATAATGACAATTTCAGAGTTTTATCAATTAAGGGACAATTCCAGGGCAACAACATTTTTAAGATGTCATGTATCCCATCTCATGTATGGATTAATTACGGTTATCAAATGATAGATTTATAGGATTGATTTTATGACCATGATCTCTCGACCTCTAATCGCCCACTCCAATCAACTGTTTATCATTATCGTTGAACGGGAATAGACAGACTCAATTGGAGAGTATTTATATTTCATTTTGTTTCTTAACCAAGCTCGGTGTTTGTCCGAGTGTCAATCCTTAACGCGAATCTAAACAAGTGATATGCAAGAAAGATCGAGTCTTTTATATTCTTAGTCTATCTACCTATTCGTCTCTCGAGTTCAAGAATAGACAATATATTTATCTCAAAAGTGGTCAATGATGAAATAATAAAATAAGAATATAAATGTAATTTAAGAGATAGCCGACATTAATTCATAACAATCGATGTTCATCAATTACCACTAGCTACAACCCTAGAACAAAGGCTTTTAGCCACTCATAATATTCAAAAAGTCAAAGACAATTATTTTCATGATATTCAAAAGTAAAGAAAGAATAGAGAATCGAAACCTAAGTTGAATTGTTAATCCCCTGCTCTTTCACACGAAATAGAAGAAGTACCTTTACAAAATAATCCTAGCGTCCTACTTATAGAACTTAGGAAATTAATTCCCACATCTAATCGACTTTGCGATTCTAAAACAACTAAAATTCACTGGAAAAAGTCAGGGGCACCACGCCAAAATCATGCCAGGAAGGACCTGGGCACGTCTAGTCCTGGCTAGTGTGCCAGGATGTTGCCCTAGACGATTGGAGGCTGGCGCCATCTATGCACTTGGTGTGCTGGGGCGCTACGCTAAGCCTACCTTTAATGCCTTTTCATTGTCCTTACTTCATTTGCTTCAGTTATGTGCATACATCTTTTAGAAACCCTGCATGTAGCTAATCATGTACGTTAGTGTGCAATCATCACAATTGCTATCTAAAAAATATCAATTATAATAGTGAATGCTCTCAAAACTTAAGGTAAACATAGTCTATTCGTAGTAATTGGGCATATAAATACGCCCAAGATCACCACCCCACACTTAAATCTGTTTTTCATCCTTCAACAATCTCTAAACTATCATCTCATCATTATCACCCTTGGATTCATCTACCTGTATTAAAATCAACCAAACGCATGTAATCCTGCTTTTGTAATTCATACTTTATGCAACAATCAACAATCTAGTTCACCGAGATAATATACCAATTGACACCACATAGCCTCAATGAATGACTCTTCACAAATTTTTCGAGCAAATGTAATCATATAAGAACACACCAAATTACAGTTCACTCAAATATGCATCATGAATGCCCTCACCATTTTTAGCCTTTCACTTATCATGTTTGTACATTGTATTTCAAAACAAGGCATATTTTCAAAGTTTAACTCTCACTCTCACAAATGATGTTCTTACATATTCTAACATAGCATAGTCTTGTCCTTAGTGTACTTTAACTTTCACAAACTATTAATCATGGAATCAAGAGGACTTAATTTGGTTGAAATGTGGGTTTAAGGCAAGGGAAGGTACATTTAAAATATAATTAGTGACTATTTCTCCTCAATGCACTTGTGTTATTTTTCAGACATCTTCAACCACTTCTCTTTTTTTTTTGGTGCACACCTCATAAATATCCTTCAATTCATTTTTTTTTAATTTTTTCCCTTTTTGTTTATTTAAGAACTTGTTTCTTATTCAAGTATGTTTTTTTCAAATATACAAGTGATTTTGCAATTTATAATCATGGGTCATTTCCACCTCTTTTGTCACGACCCAGGGGTACCCCCTAGATGTAATAAGGTGTATAAGATCCCGAGAGGCCTCATACAAGCCACCTAGCATATCATAACATAGTAATAGAAAATGGTGCAAAAATTTAATCCATTTCAACACAATTGAAGTATTTTATAAAAGGAGCGGAAGTCTAATACCATAGTCTCAAACCATCTAAACAACATGAATAAAATCTTGGGACGCAGCCCATATAATAGTCCAAGACATAAAAGAAAGACATGAGAGAAAAGGGTGATCACATCCTCGAACACAATGAGGACTCACCAAATCTTCACTTCCTTGATTACCAACAAAGCTAGCCACGAGTCTGAGAATCTAAGTCACCGGACCCTACATTTGATAAGAATGTAGGCAAGAGTATGCGTTAGTACAATTAAGTACTAAATATGATAGCTAGCATAAACAACATAAACATTATGGTTAGTCAATATAAATCATAAGCATAATCATGCACATACATCAATATCATAATAAGAAAGGAATACTTCTCAAGAAACCTTACTCATCCTTAGTCAAGACTTGGGTCATCACCTCTTAGTCAACTTACCTCATGGAAGGTACCTCAAGCAACAATCCAAGCTATTCATTCTTCATAAGATAGTTCATATAGTTTATACTTACTTTTAAAGACATGGGGGTTCGCCTCTTTGCCTAACTTACAAAGGCTAATGGGTATTTGCCCCTTGCCTTACTTACTTTTAGATTTCGGGTACTCGCCTCCACAACCTCATCATATGACATGGGTACTTGCCTCCACATGATTTCATAATAAGCATGGATACTCTCCTCCATGTCCATTCATCATAATAGGAACGTGGGGACTCACCTCTTTGTTTAATTATAAGGAGTATGGGAATCACCTCATATCCTTTCATATAAAGGTCAAGGGTAATCGCCTCTAGCCTCATCAATTACATCATCTTTTAGTATAGACTCATTTTAGGTGAGCATTCCTTCCAAACCTAGAATCATTCATGTGAGCAAGCCTTTCACATTCATGCATTCATAATTAGGCAGTTCATGTGGGAAGTATCCCTTCCTCAACAATAACATCAATTACCAACAATTCACATCATAAGCTTTACTCTCAAAGCCCTAGATCTCATGATCATCATCTAAACTTCATTCTCAAGCAATTCTAATCACATTTCATCAATTCTATAAGGACAAGCCTAAATCCACAAAGTTTCCCTTCATGGCATCAACCCAATTATATCAATTCTAGGTTATAATCATGGAATAGTCATGGGTACATGTAATTTCACTCTAATAACATGTAATTCTACTAATTCAATCATAAACAATCACAATTCACTCAATAGGATCAACAATCATCATAACCCATAATATTGGAAGAAACCCTAACTAGAATTGGGGATTTAGACTTCACAATAGGGGAATTCTAGGGGACTCCATGGGAGGAAGGATCCCATGGATGAAAATCCATCATACCTTAGTCACAATGCCCACAAAAGCTTGAAGATTGGAGACTTGAACTTGACCTAGCTTCAATTTCTTCCTTCTTCTTCCAACTTCTAAAGAGAGAATTTTTTAGAGGAGTTTTGGGAATTCTTTTGGGATTTCAGAGAATGACTTAAATGGGGGATTTTGGGGGTTAAAAATACTTATATATGTGGTCTAGACTTAGGCAAAATGACACAACATTGATTCAATTTAAATCGGAAAAGACCCTTAAGACCTCAACTTAACCGTCCCACAGGCCCACCCACATGACCACGCCAACAGACCTTGGATGGACCTATGGTCCGTCCTGGTCAAACGTGATTCCTCGTCTGGGACTTGATTTTGGGCCTTGGACCTACGACTCCCAACCACGGACCATGGACCCATCCACAGGGAGTGGGTCCATGCGTGGTTACTGCCTTAAGCAGCTTCCCATGGTTCCCATCCATGAGGCTCACCTACGGGGCGTGGATCCAACCACGGGGCGTGATTGGCCTTCCTGGGTGACACTTGGAAGTTCTAACAATTTGCTAAGCTTTCCTCTTTAGGATACGAGGTATTACATCATTTCTTTAAATTCACCATACGAGACATGCCCACCCTACCTCACTTCTTCCAATATGTTACCCTTTTCTTCTTTACATAGTGAATTAAGGACCAACCTTTTGATCAAACAAAGCCATGATATCAATAAAAAAAGATTTAGCTAAATATATGGTTAATAACAAAAAAAATAAAGGCTAAAAGGCTCAATGGGACTTTACTAAGGATAATTCATTTGGAAGCACACAAAAGAATTAAAATTAGATTATTCAAAGAAATGTCTCAATCCGATTCCATAATTTATACAAGTTACTTGTTAAGCACATACGAGACAAGTTATGGATGTCATTCAATGCAAGAAATAAGAAAATACCCACCACGCATGGCATCACAAGATACACGTAAGGATATACTCAACTTAGCATGCTCATACAAATAACTTTGTGATATTTTCAACACAATTAAGCCCAACTTAACAATTTAGAGTCAAAACAAAGAATCTATGTGTGTCTTAAGGTTACTAATTTCATTACAATTGCATGTAAAAGTGTGAACTACCCATGACGTTTGACTAACTTTTTAAGTAGAGTTTCAAAGTACCAAAAGTTTGGTTTCACAATCTATCAATCATAGTGACTAATTTTCCCTTAAGACGATCGTCATCCATCCATCATTGGGAACTGTCACTTCTATGACAACTCTATGACTAAACAAAATTAAAAAAAAATAGCTAGTCATAATCGGTTCAAAAGGACTATCCTCCCAAAAAGAACCAAAAATAAAAGACTTGATAAAACAGTAAAATATATACATGGAAGTTCATCTCCCACCCCATCCCACCCCACACTTAAACAAAGCATTGTCCTCAGTGCACAGTTTAAAACATAAGTAAAGAGTGAATGAAAACTCCCTTTTGGCCTCTAGGCCATACACTTTCAATCAACAGTTGCCACATTCGAGGAAAAATGCACAATGATCAAGGTTGTATAACAATAACCAGAACCAGTGTAATCATCATCACCATCATTCCCATCATCTTCCATCTTATCCTCTTCAGACTAATCCTCCTCATAACCAATGGAATCATCATCATCAATAGGCTCTTGAAATGTCTGCTCCATACAACATATATGCATAGCGTTGTCTGTCATAGGGTAACGCTCTGCTAATGTCACCATCTCCTCTTCAGTGACAGGATAACCACAAATCCTCAATTGAAGCTCAGCCATACCATACATCCTACCAATCTGATAACACTCAAGCTACTCTCAAAAACTAATTTAAAGAGTAAACAATCATTGTCAATAAAAATACCCAACTAAGAGTCATAGTCAAATCCCAAAAGAAATAGTATAATGAGAAGAATTCAACTAAGAAATTAAGAATGTGAACTTGTTCATTGTAGCAATTAGGCCAAATGGGTGGATGATTCCACCAAAATTTACTAAAATAGTTTGTATTGTCACATGTAACAATTAAACTAAAATTTCATAAATTCAAGCAATTAACAAGCACTCTACGGGTGCAGGGATTGGAATCGATGTCACCTAGGGGTAATTGTGTTGCTAAATAGTGCTAAACGTTCATGGATAGGATGATTAATCTTTAATGACACTATTTTTCTTTCGATCTCATAGCATCAAATTATAGAATCTCCATTTGGTGTCATCAATGTGCATCACTAAACAACCCATTACCATATGATATCTCTCTTACAAAAAGATTTAAGGGAAAATAGATCTGACCTATAATCTCTTTTTCAAGTAAACTATAGACAATAAACCTAAATTGCATGTATCAAACTAATTGCACACTCCAATCAATCTCTTTCGATTATCAATTGGACATCGAAAATAGGTTGAGTTTGCAACCTTAACCCATAAGTGCACCTTAAGACTTGGGATTTTAGCCACCCATCACAAAAAGTAAAGAAATCATACCTATCGTGATAGAAGCCATGGGTGTGAGGAAATTAAGCACAAATAATCAACACCCACTTTGATTTCAACTTCAAATTGTCAATTGCAAAAGTAAAATTGAAAACGCCAAAAAACTATAGATGTTCTTCACAAAGTTAAAATATTCAAAACTTTGGAACTATATTTTCCTCTCTCTAGAACTCTCAAAACAAACTCTCTTTTCTGATTCTCCTTTGTGCTATTTATAGTTTCCCAAAATTTGGTCAAAACTTCACTTCGTGACCAACTCGACCATGTTAGTTTGGCTCGCTGAACATGATCGGAGGATTGAAGTCTATTCTTTAGCTCGACTTTTATTTTCTTTCGACTTCAGGTGTTTGAATCTCAATAGGAGATCTCGTTTGAGTCCGCCTTTCATATTTGGCAAATCGCCAAATACCATCTTTGTTTGCCTTTTAAGCCTTCACTTTTTATCCAAGTCCTATCACCTTCGGCAATGGTCATCATGTTCTCCCTTTACATTCAGTGAGTCACCATATCACTTTGAGTTTGTCGACCTGCCTTAATTAATTCAAGTTATGTGCACCGTTACTTTAGGCAATCCGTCCTTTTGGTTAGGCGACTTCTGGTGTGGAGTTTACACTTAATCCAATATTTTTGGCCTTTATTCCAAATATTTATCCTTTCCTTGTCCTTTAACTTTCATAGCTGCAAATCATCAAATTATCATAAGAATAGGACATAATTAGGCATTGAGGACACTAATCGTTGAACTAAAAAGGCCTAAAGTGAGTGTAAATCTAGCACTCATCAACACCCCTAACTTAAACGTTTGCTTGTCCTCAAGTAAATCATGAAAACAATTAGTTCAACAAGGGTGTCTACACAAGTTCTCAATGAGAGTTAACATGCAAATGATATTACAAGACTACTCTCAATCAAATGTAACACTCAATCATGCTTCAAATGATGACTAGCCGGTATCAATCCAAGATCAAACTCACTATAACTTTTTCTATAATTCAATACAATGCTTCAACAGATGCATTCAAGTTCCCTCACATCAAGAACGACTCACAAAGCAAGTCAATAAAAAAATTAGGATACTCTCTGAAAGAGAAATACATGCAAGCTTCATCCTATCGGTTTGCCCATATTTTCCAATCATCACACAACCTAGTTTCCGCAAGATCTCAAGGGTCTTTTAGGCTTGTAATGGGGATGAGGGTAAAGGTATGGTAAATTTGGCTCAGTGAGTTCACCTTTTCAAAGCATTGTTGTACTCATCTTCACCTCTTCTAAAGTTCTTTCCCTTCTTTTTACTTAGAGACTCGAACTTCAAATTTTTTATTCAGTTCATTAGATACCCCTATTTATTTCCTCATACTTTATTTTTCATTTCAATTTTTCAAAATTTTTGCTCATTCATTTTTTTTATAAGGAGGGGTTCCTTATATTCTTAACACACTTCAAAAAAGATGCTCACTTCATCTTTCTTTTCCATCAACTTGGTTTTATTTCCTCCTTCCTTTCCACACCTCAACTTAGGCTTTGGCTTACGTTGGATATTCAAACAAACTAATGCTTAGAAAAGAATTTTTGGGTGAGAATTTAGGGACAATTTGGCTCAAGAGGTTTCAACAAGGTTTTTAACAAATGGTTTAGGCTCAAATGGTGCAAAAATGGTTGCAAAACCTCACAAGGTATTCACAAAAGGGTATGAACATTTGGGTTCCCTCTCCAAATTTATGCCCAAGATAATTTCTTGCATTTACCAAAGCTATACAATCAGACTAACAAGGCAAATTCAAGGATTCAACAAGCATGTTGTCAAGTAAAACCTTACCCCATATGGAAATTCAAACACAATTATTTAGCACAACCCTACAAGATCAAAAGCTTACGTGTGATATTCATGGGAAGGCTCACAAGAAAACGTAGCTAGTCAACACAAGATTCAAAACTATCATTCAAAGTGCAGCCACGCCGATGTTTTCTTTCCATCATTAGCACAAGGCACATTTCTCATCATAAGTACTATTCAAGACATTGATATTAAACATAATCGATCCTCGAACATTAACAATGAAAACACAAGCATTTCAAAAGCTATCAACTAATGGGGCGAAAGAAATAAAGAGAGAAAAATTGAGCCCCAACCATCAAACTACTATACTAAAAACTAAAATTATCCAAAAGTAAAACTGAAAGTAACAAAATACAGTAAAAATGGAATATTGGCACAAGTTCCCTCACCCCACCAAAAATAAAAAGTAGTATCCTTAATGTAATATAAAGTAAGAACGAGAGGAGAGATGTAAAAGTCCCTCTGTTAGGTATTGCATGTGGAGTGCTTAAATCTGGAGTCGCAGAAGGGACAACATCATCCTGGGTATCAGTACCAGACAAAATACAAATAAGAGGTACCACCGTAGTCTCAACCGAGGTATCATTGCCTGACACATATGAAAGAGGTATAATGGGGTTTGAATACACCTCACTAGTAATGACTGAGGAGGTCTCAAACGTCGCAACCACTATGGTATCCTCTAAATCCTACAGCTACGTCAAACTCTCTAGTGTCTGACGCTCAACCTCTTGTAAGAACTCCTCCTTATCCGTCTCCTCTGCTGACTCACCACCGGCCTCATCATCAATTGCATCAGCTACACTATCACCACCCCCTTTAGGCTACTTAGATAAACTGGTAGTGATCTTAACACTCGGCATAGAAGTAGACATAGAATCAGGAGCATTAGGCAAGGGAACCTCACCCCAAAGAATAAAAATGTCCGTAGACCTTAGCTGGTCCACATCAACCCTAAATGTGTCAATATTAGCTCACATCGTAGCTAACGTATCAGATCTACCCTCAACCTCCTCTCTGGCCTCTATCCTGGCTGTAAGATTATCCAACCTCTCACCATTTGATACTAAGATGGCCTCACATTGAGTCATACTATCTCTTAGAGGACCCAATACAGCCTCGATCAACCTCTTTATCAGCTTGGGCATCTCACTCTCAACCCTAGCCTCTCTCACATTCGCACACCGAGTAAGACTGCCCATTTCGTAAATCATGGCCTATGCCAAGGGGTCAAGAGACATAAGTAGGGAAGGTTTAGCAACAAAAGTGGATGGTATAGATGAAGGATGGGACATACTTGAAAGCTCCATAGAAAGAGAAGGTTGTGCAATATCGACCTCAAGGAAAATAATGTCAACAACTAGAAGGTGTGTCTGGTGGTGGCGGCTTCCACCGAGCACATCATCTCTCAATAGTCTGCCTCAATCCTCCTAATGTCACTGGAGGAGGTAGGGTTAACCCTCACATCTGTTAGCTCCCAAAAAAAAATCGTGCAGTCTCACCTAGCTATGTCATAAAGACTGGGAAATTGAGGGAAGTTTTCTCCTGACTAGCATGCATTGGTATCTTATCCTCTATAATAGACCCCACATTGATCTTCTCCTTGTTAATAATTGTACCCACCAACACAACCTCCGGGTGACGGAGAATGGATTCATTTTTAGATGGCGTGAATGTGCTGCTAATAAAATCAAACCAATACACATTCATGTCCTTTTCTCGATCTTCACTTTATCATCCATCCACAAAGGAGAGCTATCTGAAATAAGTGATGTCAACCAACTTATTATTGAGTCAAGGTCATGCCGCATTCGTCGTGCAAACATCTCAACCCAATTTTATTTAGTGCCTAGAGTAGTGTTGATGTCACATGCGTGTCATTCTACCATCTTGCCACTAAATTTCACTTCATCAAGGGGCTTCCAAATTGTGCCCTTCCTCTTCTTTGGCAAGGCCTATACATATGCCATATAGGACTCTCGGACCCATGCTGGAATATAAGGGGTCGAGGTCTTGTAAACATCTTGAACCCATGAAATTGAATAGTATCCAAAATGGTCAGGTAGTCGCTCATAACTCCGTCTGTAGAGAGTTGTCTCTCCCTAAGAATCATACGTTTTCTAGCTACCTTGAGCCTGTTTAGAGCCCTTGGAGAGATTATTGAGAGAACATGAGAGGCAAATGACTGAGCCTAAGGAGGTTGTACTAACTTGGAAGTGATGTGTGTTCTTCTTCTTGAAACCACCTTCTTTGGCTTCTCACTCACACGTATAGAAGAGTGCATAGTGGTTTGTTGTTTGTAGGGAGCCTTAAATGGATCGTTGGTCAAAATTCCCTTGTTCTTTTTCAACAATTGAGGAGGAGGAGATTCTCTTTCTTTCTTGGAGTCAGATGATACAACTCTCTTTCCTTTGGTTCTAGCCATATTCTGCAAGGCATAACTATTCAACACAAATATCGAGCGAAGGTTAGTTGAAATCAAAATCAAAGGAATCACAATTCAAAAATAGGTATGAGGCTCGCTGACTGCCAAGGTGAATCACCTAACAGGTTAGGCGAGCTCAGGTGAGTACGCTGAAGTGACAAACCATAATTCCATTAAACTCAGGCATAAAGGGCATAGTTATTTCCAACTTGGTGATTCACTAAATTAGTTTTGATGGATTAAGACAAGTCCGCCGAAAGTGATAGTGCAAAATTAGAAAGAACAAGCACAAATGGGGATGTCTACTCCCACTTGGCGATATGCCGAGTGGGTTTTAGTGAGCTAAGACAAGCCCTCCAAATGGGATAGTACCCAAGTCCAATATTCAAGCACAAAAGGCGTTCTGGGGCTTACTCGGTGATTCACCTAACTAACTTGGCGAGCTAAGACAAGCCCATAAAACAGTAGTTTTAAGCCCAATGCCTATTTTCACAACTTCACCCCAATATGCAACCATACCCAATTCCTAATTATTTTTATATTCTACCCTCATGCTTTTCTATCCAAGAGTACTTAGACTTCCCCCAAATTCCACAAAGTATTGTTGAACTAGATGATTTACCCTTAAGAAAGTTATCACTCGATCTATCATTGGGTAAATACAAGTCTTTGAGGAAACACTGGATAATCAGACTTCACCCATACATAATTATGGCAAGACCCAGTACAAATAAGTATTCAATTTCAAGTTTTAACCATCACAATCAATTTTCACTATTTCGGGCTCAAAATTAACTATCCTAACTTATGGGCATAGTCAAATACACTACATTAAGTACTACCCATACAAATTAGACTACAATATAGCAATAATAACACCAAGCCCATATCAAAGTCATGAATTTCTAGCTCAAAGAATAAAATATGACTCGAACACCAACCTTAGAGACAATGGCAAAGCACAAAATCAAGGGAAATAGGGTTGGGATTGAGATGCAAGAACTTCACCACACTTCAAGCAAGTAGAATCACTCTATTCAGGTCACCAAAACACCAATATAAGGGTATTTGGAGTTTAAGCGAGAAATAAGCACAAAGAGATGAAATATTTTCTTTTTGAACTTTAACAGACTCTTGGCCTATTAAAATTAGATCCACTCGGTGAACTACGACTAATGTCGCCGAAGGAGCTTAAGTTTGTCGATGAGGCTTGAACGAATACCAGACTTGAAGGTCAATTTAGTGGACTCGATGGAGTCCGCTTAATGCAATCTGTGGATCGCCAATTATAGTTCAGATGAGTAAACTTGACATTATATTTTTTCCAATTTTTTATCCCAGAAGGCAGACATAAAGATGTCCGCACAATTCTTTCAGTGAATTACCGACTTGTCATTGACATCGCCTAAATAACCTTTCTCACCTTTTTGACTTGTTTTCAACTTACACTCACAACACACGTTATTGAAAGTAATAAAATATATTAAAAAATAGATTACCTCCCAAGAAATGCCTTATTTAATATCATGGCATGACACAATTCTTACTCAACAACCATCATTTTTGGGATTTTGGACGGTGTCACTAGGTAAAGTTCCATTTTGCATTGAATTTAGATGAATGGAGAGTTGACACAATTGGGTTTTAAGCTATTTAATTGACACCAAATAAGAGGTCACCGTTTGGTTCAAGGTGGAGAAGCCATTTTTCAAATCCTTTAACACCTTATTGAGCCCTTCAACCTTGTTGAAGCTCCTTGTTAGCATTTCTTCCAATCGGTTTCCTTCTGGCTCAGTTGGTTCTTTTGGTTTGGGACAATCATGAGGCGGAACATACCTATCTTTTTCAGCTTTCCTGTAACTCCAATTTCCACCTCGATCTCTCGAACACTCCAACCATTATCTCTATCTTTGTTCTAACCTTGGTTCCACCATGTTTTGGATAGTTAAGATGAGAACCCCCCCAATTGATTTCCCAAATAGTTCACTTCTTCATTGTTTAATACCTTAAACTTGGCATCCTCCAGGCACTTCCCACTTCTTGAACCAATAACATTTATCATTTTCGATCCACCTCCCATGACATGTTTTGATAGAAAATCAAGTTGGATTATCATTTTAGCCATGTTTTCATCGCGCTCATAATCCTTCTCCATTTGCTCTTTGCTTGTTTCCCATTATTGAGGAGACACCCGATCCTCTGTAGTGTTGCTTGCTCGGTTCACTTTTGTCATATCATCTAACAAAAATATTGCTACATCAAATGGTTCTCGCATTAGCACTACTTGTATAAGTTGATCAAACAAGCCCTTGTTGACTGAATCAAGGCTACAATAAAAGTATAGTAGCAGAAAAATTTCTGGAACACCATGTGTTAGACATTGTAGAAGCAATTTCTAGAACCACAACCATGTCTCGGGTAGAAGCTCACCTCCAATCCTTTTGAAATTTTGGATGCTATCACAGAGTTTGACCATTTTTTAGGGAGGAAAGAATGTTTCATTCAACTCCTCCCAAGAAGTAATAAAATCATGTGGCAGCTCTGCCAACCATTTTATAGCTTTCCCCGTCATAGGGAACGAGAATAATCTCAATCTATGGACTCTTGTGAGATGTTCTTGAACACGAACGGTCCACATATATCAGAATTTTTTGAAGGTGTTCATGAGGGTCCTCATTAGTGAATCCTCTGAACATTCCTCTCATTTGGAGTAGCTGTAACATTTTTCGAGTTACATGGAACATAGCCCTCCCGGTCATAGGTGGTAAATGGCTAGCTCCATTGGATGAAATGACATTCATGTGCATGTTGTTTGCATCACCCATGTTATCCTTTTCCTTTTCTTGTAGTCACTATCATTGTCACTACCATTATCACTCATATTTCAAGTTGCGAATGAATAACACAATAATTTCAAGCAACAAGCTACTACAATCCAATAAGTTTACAGCCTAATTTCACTAATTAAATTTTTAGCCACCATCCTCCAGCATCGGCACCATTTTATATAGCACTCAAACTAATCTAAAAACAGATTCAAAGAGTAAGCGATCATTGTCAATAAAATTACCCATCTAAGAGTTGGGGTTGAGTCCCACAAGGAATGATATAATGATAAGAATTCAGCTAAGAAATTAAGAATGTGAACTTGTTCATTGTAGTAGGTTAGGACAAATGGGTGGATTATTCCACAAAATTTACTAAAAGAGTTTGTATTTTCAAATGTAACAATTAAACAAAAACATCATAAATTCAAGCAATTAACAAGCAATCAAGGGGTATGGGGATTGAAATCGATGTAACATAGGGGTAATTATGTTGCTCAATAGTACTAAACATTCATGGATAGGCTGGGTAATCTTCGACGATAATAATCTTCTTTTGATCTCATAACATCAACTCATGGAATCTCATTTCGATCTCATCCATATGCATAACTAAACAACCCATTACCTTACTATATCTCTCTTTCGTGCAAATTTAAGGGAAAAAATATCTGACCCATAATCTCTTTTTCAAGCAAACTATAGACATCAAGCCTGAATTGCATGTATCAAACTAATTATCCACTCCAATCAATATCTTTCGAGCATCAATCCGAGATGAAAAAAATAGGATTAAGTTTACAACCTTAACTCATAAGTGCACCCCTAAACTTAGGGTTTTTGCCACCATCACAAAAAATAAAGAAATTATACCTATCATGACAGTAGCCATGGGTGTGATGAAATTAAACACAAATAATATCAACATTTAATTTGATTTTAACTTCAAATTGTCAATTGCAAAAGTAAAATTGAAAACCCCAAAAAGTAGAGATGTTCTTCACAAAGTAAAAATATTCAGAACTCTAGAACTTATTTTTCTCCCTCTAGAACTCTCTAAACAAACTCTCTTTTTAGACTCTCCTTTGGCCTATTTATAGTTTCCCAAAATTTGTCCAACCTTTACTTCGTGCCAAATCGGCGATGTTAGTTGGGCTTGCCGAACATGATCAGTGGATCACCATCTATTCTTTAGCTCGCATTTCATTTGCTTTAGGCTTAAGGTGTTTGAACCTAAGAGTTAGCCTTTTACATTCGGTGGATCACCTAATACCACATTTGTTAGCCTTTTAAGCCTTCACATTTCATCCAAGTCCTGTTACTTTCGGCGATGGTCATCATGTTCACCCTTTATATTTGGAGAGTTGCCATTTAAATTTGAGTTTACTGACTTTCCTTAATTAATTCAAGTTATGAGCACAGTAACTTCGGGTGACATCATTCCAATTAGGCAATCTACCCTGTTGGTTTGGCGACATCCAATGTGGAGTTTACACTTCTTTCAATTTTTTATTCCTTTATTCAAAGTATTCATCCTTGCCTTGTGCTTTAGCATTCATAGCTGCAAATCATCAAATTATAACATACTTAGGCATTAAGCATACTAATTGTTGAACTAAAAAGGCCTATAATGAGTTTAAATCTACCACTCATAATTATCCAACTATCATCACGTGTTTGTATATCCGGAGTATATAACACCATCCCACGTGATGCATCTTGCGCCTTTCTCTTAGTAACATCAACTAGATGACACACCAAATGAGGAGCACGGGGTGGACAAACATCATGGACCTCCTTTTCAATCCCCAAAGCACGTAAGTGCCTACTTAACAAGCTCCCATAACAAAAGTTCCATCTATTATTACTCCTAAATTTCAGCATATTTTGATGCAAAATTGTACCCACATATATTGGCAACCATTTCATGAGTCTATAGATGAGAACTACCTTTTTTTCTAGTGAATTCGGAGGTGTGCTTGCAAGGATACATGGTACTAGACACAATTTTCAACCAAACACGTGCCTCTTGGTTACATGGGCGTAATGTAGAGTAGTATGTCTTCTTGTATCTTTCGTTCTCTCTCACCTAGAAGTTGAGTTTACCCCAAACAAAGTATGACATATATCTCTATAAGAAGGTCACTCTTTCATAGCTTGGAATTCAGAGCGATCACAATCAGGGGTATCCAAAAATTTATTTAATGCTCTAACCGAAAACCGCACAAGCCAACCCCTTATATCACCCCTATTACGATGCAAGATATATGTATTCCAATTAGCATAAAATTCACACACAAGGCTCAATTTACACTCACCTTGGTCAATGAAGATGTATTGGACCCCCAAGGCGTAAACTTTGGCATGAATTTAGGGAAATTTGGTTTGCAACCGCCCCTCATTAACATATTCATCGCTTAAGTATTTTCATTCTTGTTAGCAATTATATGACTCCTCCGTAATGTCTTTCACCAATTGCTTACCAAATTTTTGTGGTGGTAATCCAGTAGGCGCTTGACTAGATATTTCGATGGAGGACCTTTATGAGTCGGAGATTTCAACTAATTCAGGGATTTAGTGTCCTCAATGCTTATTTTATGGTCATAACTGATGCTAAAATATTAATATGTAACAATGAAGGCAAAAGAGCAAGGCAAGGACATTATGAGGCAAAAATGAGCGAAAAAGCTGAAAAAGATGAAGGAAAGCAAAACTGGTACTCGCCAAAGCCACTTGATGACTCACCGATTGGATCTTCAGCTCACCTAAAATTCCAGCATGCCATCCCTTGGACAGTACCAACTTGGTGAGCAAAGGAGTAGTTTGGCGACACGCCAAATGGATCGGCGATGCCGACCCAACTCACCGAAGACTACAGAAACATTGGGTGAAAAGCCAAGCCAAGAAGGCCAAAAGAGGAGCACTCAGCGCGTCGTCGATCAGGTCGGCAAGCTCGACTTAATTTGCCAAAAGTTATAGAACAAATTGGTTAAAAGACACGCCAAAAAGGCGAGAAAGAGAGCACTCGATGCATTGCTGATCAGTTCGGCGAGCCCGGCTTACTTCACCGAGTTGACTTTGTGCTGAAATTCTCAGAACATATAAATGCAATTTTGAAAAGAAGAGAGGGGAGGTGGAAAAACTTCCCACATTGTTCACTTTTGTGCTTTTGATCTTTTACATTCCAGAATGTTGTTTTTACATTTTCGGAGCAAAGATTTAGAGATTGTGAGATTTTTAGCATAAATTTGAGCATTTGGAGACTTGTGGATCATTGCCCAACATGATTGAAAATTTTATTGGTAACAATTTCTTATTTTTTACTATGTTTGGCTAAAACCCCCATTCTTGGGAGTGTGATTATGTAGTCGAATGCATTACTTAGCCAATGGGTGTTGTTAGTTACTGATTTAATTGGTTTTTTTGAAGTAGGTTCAATTAATAGTTTGTGTTTTAATTGATGAATTGTAGTTGCAAATGCAATTCTAGCTTTGTACTCTATACTTGCTTGAGAAAGAAGTGTTAGCATCAAATTGTTAGTTGATGATTGTATCGATTGTATTGTTACGGATCAGGCTAGAGAAAGTGGGTTTGAATACAATCTTACAAATCTAGCTTGTAAAAGTGGATTTATTAAGGTAATGAGTTGTTAAATTGTATTGTGCCAGTTGAAGTTCGAAAGAACTCACTTGATCCGTAATAGTTGATTGAGAAATGACAATTGCACCCAAAAACTAGCCTACCCACCGAGACTCAACAACTTTGAGTAACTAGTAATCACCCATTACGCGAAATTAGCATTCAATTTATCACACTCCCAAGAAACCTTCTCTATTTTCTTACTTCCGATTTTTGGAGTCGTAAATTGGTTACCTGAATCCCCCATTTTACATTAATTGTCAAAACCTTGTATTTTTTTAATGTTTTATAATTTCTACCTCTACAAATGATTAAAATACCATTTTACTATCAAATTCTTTATTGTTTCACTCCATGTGGGATCGACCCCAACTCTTAGTTGGGTTTATACTTATTTGTGACTGCCTACACTTAGAATTGGATGAAGTGTAGTTGAGCGTTATAAAAAATGGCGCCCCTACCGGGGAGTGGTGTTTAGAATTCTTTTATTGAAGTTTAGTCATGAACTGATTTTGTTGTAGTTGAATTATCTTATTTGTGTTCTTTGTTGGCTGCTCTTAAATAGGTGAAGAAATGAGTGTAAATGAGAGTAGCGCAAGTCAACTGGGGAACAATGATGAAATTGGGAATTTGCCTTATGTCAATGAGGTTCAGTTGGGAAGTGCGGGTGTTATTTGATTGCCTCCAACTGTGGGCAATGCGGTGTTCCACGTGACCAACACTATGTTGCAGTTGTTGCAAATGAAAGGTCTCTTTGGAGGACTTGCTCTGAGGACCCTCATGCCCACATCTGAAACTTTATAGATGTGTGTGGGCCATTCTCTTTCAAGAACATCACTCAGGAGTTAGTCTGACTTTGTTTGTTTCCCTTTTCTCTAATGGGGGAGGCAACAAAGTGGTTGGCCGATTTACCAAGGGAATCAATAACTTCTTGGGAGGAGCTCATTGAGGCATTTTATGTAAGGTTTTTCCCTCCTTAGATGATGGTTAAGTTGAGAGATAATATTCATAACTTCAAGCGAGTGGATGGCGAACCTATTAAGGTTCCAAAAGTTGTTGATCAATGTCCAACTCACGGGCTACCGGACAATGTGTTGTTATAATATTTTTACCAAAGTCACGACTCAGTCAACAAAGGTGTGGCAGACCAGCTCATATGACGAGAAAATAATGCATCAACCGTTTGACATAGCATCTACCCTTCTTGATGAGATGACAAAAATCAATCACCCTTGGTATACTAAAGAAGATCAGGTGTCTCCATTATAACTTTGGATGACAAAGGAACAATTGGAAAAGAACCAAGAGCAAGATGAAAACATGGCCAAGATGATGACCCAAATGGACCTATTGATGAAACATGTCATGGGAAATGGTAGTAAATCAGGCAGGGGGTTCTTGTCCAAACTATCTAAGGCAGGGTGGGAATAAAGGTTGGAACAAGGACCACAATGATGGTTTAAGAGACCGAGATAGGGAATGGCGTGATCGTGGTAAAAATTGGAGAGAGCAGGATGAAGACAAAAAATGATGTGTGCCTCCCCAAGAGTGCCAAAATCCAAAAGAGCAAAGGGATGATCCTGAAATTTTCTGCACCGAATATATGCATGCTCGTATTCTCAACAAAGTGGAAGGATCGCACAAGGTGCTAAAGGAAATGAAAGATGACGTCTGTTCTCTGAACCAAATAGTTACTTCACACTGGGTATCTATTAAGTAACTAGACACAAATAGGTGTCTATTAATATTTTTACCAAAGTCTCGACTCAGTCAACAAAGGTGTGGCAGACCAGCTCATATGACGAGAAATCATGCATCAACCGTTTGACATAGCATCTACCCTTCTTGATGAGATGACAAAAATCAATCACGCTTGGTATACTAAAGAAGACCAGGTGTCTCCATTAAAACTTTGGATGACAAAGGAACAATTGGAAAAGAACCAAGAGCAATATGAAAACATGGCCAAAATGATGACCCAAATGGACCTATTGAGGAAACATGTCATGGGAAATGGTAGCAAATCAGGCAGGGGGTTCTTGTCCAAACTATCTAAGGCAGGGTGGGAATAAAGGTTGGAACAAGGAACACAATGATGGTTTAAGAGACCGAGATAGGGAATGGCGTGATGTGGTAAAAATTGGAGGAGCGGGATGGAGACAAAAAATGATGTGTGCCTCCCCATGAGTGCCAAAATCCAAAAGAGCAAAGGGATGATCCTGAAATTTTCTGCACCAAAGATATGCTTGCTCATATTCTCAACAAAGTGGAAGGATCGCACGAGGTGCTAAAGGAAATGAAAGATGACGTCTGTTCTTTGAACCAAATAGTTACTTTACACTGGGTGTCTATTAAGTAACTAGACACAAATGGGTGTCTATAAATATTTTTACCAAAGTCTCGACTCAGTCAACAAAGGTGTGGCAGACCAGCTCATAGGAGGAGAAATCATGTATCAACCATTTGACTTAGCATCTACCCTTCTTGATGAGATGACAAAAATCAATCACGCTAGGTATACTAAAGAAGATCAGGTGTCTCCATTAAAACTTTGGATGACAAAGGAACAATTGGAAAAGAACCAAGAGCGAGATGAAAGCATGGCAAAGATGATGACCCAAATGGACCTATTGACGAAACATGTCATGGGAAATGGTAGAAAATCAGGTAGGGGGTTCTTGTCCAAACTATCTAAGGCAGGGCGGGAATAATGGTTGGAACAGGGACCACAATGATGGTTTAAGAGACCGAGATAGGGAATGGCGTGATCGTGGTAAAAATTGGAGGGAGCGAGATGGAGACAAAAAATGATGTGTGCCTCCCCATGAGCGTCAAAAGCCAAAAGAGCAAAGGGATGATCCTGAAAATTTCTGCACCAAAGATATGCTTGCTCGTATTCTCAACAAAGTGGAATGATCAGACAAGGTACTAAAGGAAATGAAAGATGACGTCTCTCCTCTGAACCAATTAGTTACTTCACACTGGGTGTCTATTAAGTAACTGGAAACACAAATGGGTCAAATCTTAGCTCATTTGAATCCAAGGCCAACAAGAGGTTTACCGAGTGATATCATGGTTAACCCAAAGAATGAAACTTAAAAGCATGTCTTCGTCGTGCCACGATGTTAAATAAGGCGCTTCTTGGGAAGCAACCCAAGTTTTCATTTTTGTTACTTGAATTGTATTTGTTGGATGTGCAGGTTGAAAAATATCAACCTTTTGGAGAAATAGATAATTGGGCGAGCTCAAGACCCATTCGGTGAATCACCAAATAGGTTGGCGAGCGCTATGTGGATATCCTTTTTAACCAACCAAAAGGTTGTGGTTTTGGTAACTTTGGCGGGCAAAGTGACAATTGGTGAATCGCTGAATAGGTCGACGACATAAGTAGACATCGCCGATCGAGGCGCGAACTGAAGAGTCAAAAATCTTCCAACCATTTTAAATTCAGAACTCCTCTTTATTTTGCATTTTCGACTCTTGCACTCTTACACCATCATATTTCTTGTTAAATTTTTGTGTGGGTATCGTTGCATAGTTGGAAATTGTTGTTTTATCTTTCACCCACGTTGTGTATTTGTCTGCTTCTGACATTGGTGTCCTGAACTTGCTTTAATTTCGTGCCATATCCTAAGCATGTTCGTATAGTTCTTCGATATACTGTTTGCCCTTGTGCGATTAATTGATTAGTTAAATATTGATGGGTAAAACGAGCATGTTAGATGTTTGGCCTGTTTAAATTTTAATTGCGAGTCTAAATTGTTTGATTGGCGGTTATGCATGTTGGGTTTGGTGTGGGTAAAGTCTAAGTAACCCAAATTGCACTAAACAACTTAACCCAATGATAGATCAGATGACGTCATTCTTAAGGGCAAAAGATGTTGATTGGTCGATTCTTGATAAAATAGGGAAAGTTTGAGTGCCCTATGGTTGGTAATGATATGGGCTAGACGTTAATTGCATATAATAGAGTTTTAATTTGGTTATCATAGACTGTGTTGAAAATTGGGGGTCGGGGTAAAAATCTGGCACGAGAGGCTATTCGGTGAGCTTAGTCGAGCTAACCGACTGACTCGGCAACTCGTTAACTATACCCTTACCTTGCCCTTTTGCCCTGAAATATAGTTGTTTGATTATGTAACATTTGGCGATATGCCTGTGCTCGCTGAGTTTACTCGGTGACTCGCCATACGCCCTTGTAATCACCCATTTTGCAACCCATATTGTTGGAAATCATATTGTGATATTTGGCGAGCTACCTTTTGCTCACCGAATAAGTTTGGCGTTTCGCCGATTGAACCTAAACCTCACCGACCTGTGCTGACCTTTTTGCATTTTTGTTCTGTGATTTTTGGTGAGCTCTGCATGGCTCAGCAAATGAACTCAGCGACTCGCCGAGTTGATCGGTGAGTTTTCCTGCAATTTCTTAATTTTGATATTTCACTAACCCTTTGCAAGTGCATCTATTCGATTTGTGTTGTCTTGCAGATATGGCTAGACCCAAGGTCCCCGGGAAGAATAAACCACCTCAGAAAAATGCAAAAGGGGTGGTCATTGCCATGTAGGTTGCCCTTCCAAGATCTACGTGAGCCAAACTTCCTTCGACAGGGGGAAATGGTACATACAAAGAGAAGCGATCTGCAGAGCCGAGTTTGAGCAGTTCCATCTCCGATAGCATGGGGGTATTGACTCTACCCCTCTTACCATATCTGAGTCAGACCATGAGAAAAACTCTGGGTCTAGATCGCCAGTCTACGAGTCCGATCTTGCGGATGATCAACTCCTTTAGAAGAGACGGGCTGAACTGCACTCCAAACCACTACATGATCCATCAAGACTCCCAGTACTCCCGACTCCTCCTCCACCTCCAGCAGAGGTAGCCGAGAAGGCACCATAGGTACCCCCGGTACAGGCACCTCCACCACGTTCGATAAATAGATTAAAGGCTGCCGGGTTAAGAACAATTCTAGAAGAGAAGAGGTTGTCTACTAATTGGGTAGTGGACATGTATCTTGATGTGTGAGACACAATTCACTTCCACAAATTTGAGAGGTTTACACAACCCTGGGTCCTTATATACCTTATTTGGTCCGGGAGTTTTATGAGGGTTATAGGAAGCTAATCCCAAAAGGCAAGAAGAAGGCAAATTCTTTCACACCTACTGATTATGTTGAGGTGCAGGCTAAGACGGTGAATTGCAGCAACACGAAGATTAATAAAGTGTTGGGGTGCACTGTTCAGGTAGTCTATTTCTTGGTGGACAATATTCAGAAGAAGACGCTCGATTATCTTAAGGGGTTGTTTCCCCCCTTGATCTCTGATATCATGCCTCTGTGGATTGAGACAGTGGTTCATATTGAGAAGAAGGACCTGAACGTCGCTGTTAGATACTGGTTCGAGTTTATTAGCAATACACTCATGCCATCACATAATGAGTCCATCCTCTGGCACCCTTGTTGGGATTTATTATTGACCGAGATAGACTGAATCTAGGGACTATTATTGAGTAGGAGATGGCCATGAGAGCCAAGCAGAGCCAACTATCGCTACCATTCCCAGTGCTTATCACGGAATTGTGCCGACGAACTAGAGTGCCATTTGTGGCAAAGACAGATGTGGAAGTGGCTCCCACTTCCGGTACTAAAATTTAGCGGATCAAGGCAGAGTATTTGTCACGACCCACGGATACCCCCTCGATGTAACATGACGTATAGAACCCCAAAGGACTCCATACAAGCCACTTAACTTTCATAACATAAGAAATAGAACAATAAGAGTAAAACAATAGTTCAAGTCTAAATCATTTTATAAAATGAAAAGAGAAAGTCTAAACTCATGTATCACCATAGCTATCTAATACAATCAAATGAAATTGGGCCTTGCCCATACATCATGTTCAAAAACGAAATACAAGAAAGAAACTTAGAAGATAAAACTCTGTCCTCAAACCGTGAGGACTCACCAAAGTTCGGGAATATCTCAAGTCAACCTCTAGCCACGAAAACTTGAAACCTAAGTGTCGGACCCTACATTTGGGAAAAATGTAGGCAAGAGTATGCGTTAGTACAAAACAATGTACCAAGTATGATAGCCATGCACAAAACATTTAAAACATGCTAAAAGGGACATTTCATTTCAAGACATGCAATTGACCAAACTAAACATGATATAAAGCTTTATAAAACATATGTCATAAAAATCAAGGTCAATGCAAGCTAACTTCATCTTTGAAACATTTGAACTTATGTGTGATACTTCTTGAAGTAACCTTAGTTCTTTATTACTTATGGAGAAATTAGCCTTAACTGATATGAGACCATGTGAGATATAACATGATCACCTGGTGTCTCCCACTTTGAAAATGGTTGTTTTACTTGCCGAAGGTAGAACCATGAACATCTAGTTTAAGTGGATCCACTAGCTAATCAACCTATGTTGGCACATAGTTTATGGGATAAGAAGATTGCTACTAGAAACCCAGCCTCTACTATGGGGGAGCTTCCATCTCATGAGATTACTTTGGAAACCCAGCCTCTACGACGGGAGATATTCTATCTCACTGTCAATATCCACTCGGTGCTAAGCATAAATTCCCATGGAATAGTAACTTCTTACTTGACTTCATTACTCATGAAAAGGTGTCCCTTGGAGAACCAATCCAAGCTAGTTCATTAGGATAGCTCTTACTCTTGATTCATTTAGGTGAGAAAGTCTTTCAACCTAAGAATCCTTTCTATGTGAGAAAACCTTTCACATCATGCTAGTTATCTGTATATGAGAATGTCTTTTCAACAACACAACAACATCATTGGCACTTTACTCTCAAAGCACCCTTAATAGATTAGCATAAATCTCATATCAATGCATAAGTCCATAATTTACCTCTTGAGGTCAAAACCCACTTTCAGTCATAAATTATTAGAAAACATGGGTTAGATATGGATTTCATCATAAATACATGTAAAACTCGTAATACATGCTCAATTTCATAAAACCCTTGCTTTATACTCAAAATCCCTCTTGATATGATTCATAACTTAAAAACATAGGGATTACATGGGTTCATGGGGGAATTCATCATAAAAGCATTTCAATTAATAAATTCATGCATAGAAGATCATAATTAACTCATTCAAATCAACAGTGAAAAGAACCCACGCTAATTAAAGAAAACCCTAACTAAATTGGGGAATTCTACCATATGAAATAAAGAGATTTAGGAACTCCATTGATGAAAATAATCCATGGATGAAAACTATCATACCTTAGCTCCAAATGCAAGCCTTCAATGGAGGAATTGAAACCTTACCTTGAAAACCCTAGGTGATTTCTTCTTCTTCTTTTTCAAGTTCTAGAGAGAGAATATTTGAGAGGATTTGGGATTCTTTTCTGAATTTAGAAGAATGAAGTAAGTGGAGTGAATTTGGGGTTAAAAAGGTTTATATAGGGGTCCTAAACATAGCCAAAACGACAAAGTATTGAAACTAATTAATTAGGAAAGGACCTAACTAACCCTGAGAATTAACTGCAGCAGTCCATCGACGGATCCAGTCGATGGACTGTGGTCTGACCTATGGTCCATCCTTGTGGACTATGGATGGACTTCTAGGACTTGAATCTGGGGCCTCGAACTACGGACCCTAACCACAGACTGTGGTCTGAACTACGGTCCGTAGGTCAGGCCGTAGTTCTTGGGCTCAACCACTTTGCCAAGGTGACCAACCCACAGACCTACCTACGGTCCGTGATTCAACCCACGAGCCATGGTTAGCCTCTGTGGCTGGAACCTGCAATTACCAAATTTGGTTTATTTTCCCTTTTTCAGATACGGGGTGTTACAGTACACTAGGGATGAGGCTAAGCGGATGAGGACAACATCGGTGGACACATCCTCGGCTACCGATTAAGATACTTTGGAAGCAGACACTACTCCTTATGCTAAGGACGGCGAACCATCAGGTACAACTAGCTCTTCTACTCTTGCTACTTTTGCTGTTGCTCCTTGACCCCCGTTGACACAGACAATGCTGTATAAGATGGGCCATCAAGCCCATTCGGCTGATGTGTGCGCTTCTCGAGTTTAGGAGGTTGTCCTAGGGTTGATTGAGAGGGCCATTGCTGCTGCCCTTGCCCCCATCTGAGGTGATTTACGAGAGCAACAAGAGTTGATTACTACTCATGGCCTAGCTTTGGACGCCCTCACTATGCGCGTTAAGGTATGTGAGTAGGGAGGGCGACAATCAGAGGTTGTGACAACTTTGAAGGCCGATGTTGCAGGGTTGAGGCGTGATGTGGATGAGCTCAAATCTACTGATTTATCTATATTCTTCGGCACTGTGGATATTGCTGAGGTTCTGAGTTCAGTGATACCAGGTACTTCTGAGATTCCTTCGGCTACTTTGATCGAAAATGCTGCTGTAGCTTCTGATGGTGATCTCGCGATGCTGCAATTTAGATGAGCTTGAGGACTTAGAGGGTGCGATGGTGTAGATGGCAAGGAAGGCTTTACTTTAGTATACCTCGATGATTTGTTTTAGTGGAGCGCATTACACTCTTAGAGGAGAGCCAGGCATTGACGCCCCGATTGAGAGAGCTCCAGATGCACAACGTTCACCTCAGGCTTAGCCTGACAAGGGGATATTAACTTTCTTCCCGTTTTTATTTTTGAGACATTTACTTTATTTTACATTGAGGACACTATTTGGTTTTATTTAGCAGGGTGAGGGAATCTTCATACCTATCCCCTTGGGCTGTATTTATTTGTTTTGGATGCTTGTTTTACTACTTTTGACTTTTTCCGTAACCTCTTGTTTATTATGGCAAAAATTGTGAATGTTGGTTTTTGATCCAAATTTATTCGCCTCCTGATTTCTTAATTTTTGAAAGTTGCGATTTTTCTCTTACATATTTCAGTATCGGTTGCGATCAATACCGATGACTTTAATAGTGCTCTTGATTGAACGATATGTTTTTGCAAGTCCAATGAGGTAAATTTGAGTTGCATAAGTCATGTGTGAACTCTTCGCATCTCATTGTGACTAGTTGATTGTTGAAGTGAGTCTTGTGATGATAGTTGCACGCGAGCTCAATTTATAGAGTCATGATCGATGATTGTGTGGAATGCCTTGTGTGGTGAGATTTCCTTGAATAAGTACTTGGTGATACCTTGAACTTAACTCGTTGGTCCAATTGACTAACATTGGCGAATGAAAGAAATGATCTTAGGCACAAATTTTTGAGAGTGAACCAAATTGCTAGTATACCTCTTTGTGACTACTTTGTGAGAGTGTGAATCTAGCTTGGCATTATTTTAGCTAACCCTTTTTTTGGATGAAACATGAACCTATTTAGCCTCTTTCCTTCCAACCTAAAACCTTCATAAAGCCTTGGCCCATTTGAATAGCCAACATATGCTAAAATCCTAAGTTGGGGGGGGGGGGGGAGGGTGATTTGACGTATCAGGACACTACTTCCAGTACAAGTGCCAATGATCGTGAGTAGTAATATAACCCAACCAATAAGTTGGGGTCGATTCCTAAGGGAGTGGTTCGTACTCAAGAATCAATAGAAAAGCATAAATATGCTCATGTCAATCATAGCTAAAAATATTTATGAATAAAAGCATAATTCAAGTTTGGGGTGACATAAGTGTCAAATATAAAAAAAGGGGGTTTGTAGTAAACTAGCAACTAAAAATAACAAGTAATATGAAAATACGAATACGGAGATGGAATTCTTGGGATGTGATAGGATTATGGGCTAAGGTAAACAAACGGGTAATTGCAATTAATAGTAAACTGCTGCAAATCAGTGAATAAGCTAGACTTTAGTGGAGGAGGGGTAAGCTTTCTCTCGAACAATTTACCCTGAATCGAATTGGTTTCTCTCGAACACCAATAAGCCGCAATTAAACACAACCTTCGCTTTAGTCCATTCACTCTCTCGAGCTGAACGTGTGGAAAAAGGTTTAGGGTTTACTCTCTCGAGCTGAACCCATGAAAACCCAATACCCAAAGACCATCGATTCAACAATTTTGGTTTTAAAACCTCTCTCTCGAGCAAGCCAAAAACACGAAGTTAGGATTGTATTTGCAACTACAACCCATTAAATTCAACCATAATTACTAATCGAAATTACTTTTAAATAGGAAATAGACTATCAATTAGCAATACCCAACAGTTAATTCAACCCATAATCACACCCCAAGAATTGGGGTTTTAGCTAGACACAATAAAAAGATAAAAATCGATATCGAAATGTGTTTCCATCAACTGGGTATGATTAATATTGTCTTTACAAACGTCTAAGGTGAAGAATCTTCAATACCCACTTCCAATTTCTTAGAAATGGTAATCTTCAAATTTTCAAAGCTAAGGAAAAATGTCTCTCAAACTCAGTTCTAAGTTCTAAACTTCAAAAACTGAATAATAATATGATATCCTACAAAATCTGATACTAAGCTAAAAATTTAAACAAGTATTTATAGTTGTCAAAAGGTGTGCTGCGAAGATTAAGTCGGCGTAGTTAGTCGGGATCACCGATCCACTCGGCGATCCGCCCTTTGGTCATTTGTATCGCCTTTTTGCTTTTGCCTTCAGCATCCTTGAGGTCCTGTAACTTTGGGTGATAAGGCACTGCATCGCGGAACTGTTCGGTGACTCGCTGATTGCTCATTTCTATCGTTGACTTGATTTTCTCCCTCAGGGCTTGGCACACTGGAACGTTAGGCGAGACCAAGGCCATTCGGCGACTCGCCCAATGGTTTAGGCGATCCTCAGGCCTTCTTTTCTTTGTTCTTTCAGCTGGCTTGTTCCGTTTTGCTCAATAGTGTCCATGCTTTGTCCCTAAGTTTAAATACCTGAAATTCAAGGATTTATATCAGTTATTGAGACAATATATGCATTCAAGGACACTAAATCCATTAAAATAAAACCCTAAATGAGTCCAAATCGTGGACTCATCAACACCCCCAACTTAAACTTTTGCTTGTCCTTAAGTAAAACTCAAGTTCAGCAGTTCAAAAAGGATGTCTCAAACAGTGCTACACAAGACTCAATTATGAATGCACACAAAAAGACTCAACTTACTCATGCAAGGATCAAATGTGATCTCAAAGTTTCAAATTGTGACTCACCATTATCAAAGAATCTCAAGCTCACAATACTCGCTTCAAATGCAAGTTCAAGCTCAACAAAGGAAATCAAATGCCCTCCCACAAAGAATGATCACAATGGTTCAACAATTTAAAGTTCCAGAATCAAATGCAACGCTCACACTCACAAAGATGAACACAATGTATGATTTCACCCATAGGTTTGCCCATATTTTCCAACCAACATTTGTTTCAACTCACTTAATATAAAAAAGGTCTTTTCAAGGCTTGTAACGGTGATGAGTGCAAAAGTATGGTCATTTAGGATCAATGGCTACAGTCCTCATGAGATGTGGTGTGACCAACATTTCCTTTCCCTTTCTTCATCATTCTTCATTCGTGATCACAAGTCATCCCATTATTCTCTTTCCATGGATTGTTGGAAACCCCATTTCTTTTTGTATTTTCATAACTTTATTCCACAACTTTTTCATTCTTTTTCTCATTTCTTTTTGTATGGAGGGGTTCCATTTTTCTCAAAACATGGGTAAAAGGGGACTTTCTTGCACTTCTTGATTTACCTTCTCTTTTCACCACACCCCTAACTTAGGCTTTTGACCTAAGTTGGCTATTCAAACAAATCACACATCATGATGATTATGGGTATTGGATCAAGACAAGGTCACAATGTCATCAAGTTTCTTCCAAGAAAAAGGTTAAGCCTCAAAGGATGCTTAAAAGAAGTTCACACACTCACACGGTAGGCCACAAAAGAGGTATAATGTCAAATTGTTTCACACTCTTTAA
Source organism: Solanum raphanifolium (assembly GCA_036250405.1). Taxonomy (NCBI): domain Eukaryota; kingdom Viridiplantae; phylum Streptophyta; class Magnoliopsida; order Solanales; family Solanaceae; genus Solanum; species Solanum raphanifolium. The sequence goes on from JAJOOE010000237.1 coordinate 28,588, forward strand.
AGTTGCCTAAGATCATATCAAGAGATTGCATCACTTAGTCAACCGGACCAACGGGGCAAATTCTAGGTGTCATTACACATGGTTCACGGTAAGCTCATCACACAAGGCATTGACACCAATGACAAACAAGACTCCACACTTTTGTTAGTGTGCAATGTTCATCACAAGAGACTCAATTCGATACTTAGCTAGCCACAACGAGATGCAAAGAGTTCACATATTGTCTATGCAACTTCATTTGGTCTTATCATAGCCGCACATTCATTTTTTTTTTATTATGGGCACTATTCAAGTCATAGATATTGATCAAAACCGATACTCAAATTTGTAAATGAACAGCCATATTCAACAAAAACAAGAGGTGACAACATTTTTTGGAAGGGTGTCAAAAATCATTTACATTTAAAACAAGGAGCCACAAGTAGTGTAAAAACACAATTATGGCTCAAAACCCAATATATAAACAAAACATCAATATTCACCACAAGTCACACAAAAGGTGGGCTTCACCCCACTACAAATAAATGCATTTGTCCTCAAATTCAAACTAAATATCCAAAAGTCAAAATATACTATGACAGAGAGGGAGGTAAAGAAGGGATCATGTCTACCCAGTCACTTTATCTGTCTAGGCATCAGTGCCCGGAGCATCAATCTGTACTTGGGCATCAGTGCCCGGAGTAGTGCTCTGGTGTCGGGACTCAGTACCCGGAGTCACCTCAGAAGGACCAGCTCCACTGGATCCACCCATAGATGCCTCTGTCAGTGATGTTTGGATCACCGACTGCACAATGGTCTCCTCAAGATCCGTCAAGTTTTCATATATGGTCTCTTCCCTAATCTCAATCAGTTCCTCATCGGTCTCGGCATCCGACTCATCAACTCCTGCCTCACCCCTATGCACATCTCCGGCGGTAGCGGGAGGAATCTCAGGAGCATCCAAATCGTCTGTAGCCTCTAGTAATGAAGTGAAGTCTATAGACTTTAGATAGTCTACATCCTTCCTCAGATAAGCTACTTCGGCTTACAAAGTAGTCACCTCGAAGGTCTCCCCTGCTTGCTCTCACAAGCCTCAACTCTCGTGGTGAGAGTGTCAATAGAAATCTGAAGGGGAGTCAGTGCAGCCAAAATAGCGGCCTCAATCATACAGGGAACAAATCTCTCTAGTCTGGTCGCCCTCACGTTAGCTGAATGGGCCAGATTCCCCATCTTCAGGATCATCGCCTGAGTCATCTTGGGTGGCTGGGACAAGGTGGAGGTATCCGAAACCTGTGATGAAGTAGAAGGGGCAGAAATACTTGAAGGCCCGGAGGTCGGAGTAGGCGATGATGCCTCTGCAAGTATCAAATTTATATCCACCTTTGGAGATGTGTCCACCGAAGCTGCCCTCCTCATATCAGCCTCCTCTCTAGTATACTCGGCCTTAATACGCCGAATGTCAGTGGAGGAGGATGGGGTAACATTAAAATCTCTAGTAGCATCCCGGGGTTCTCCAACACGCCGGTACAAGTCCGTGATCAGGACTGGGAATGGCAAGGAGGTCTGTCTTTGCTTGGCCCTCATGGCCATCTCTTGCTCAATGATGAGTCCCAAGGCGATGTTCTTCCTAGAAATAATTGACCCAAGGCAGGCCGCCTTAGGATGACGGAGAACAGACTTATTCTGGGAAGGCATAATAGAGCTGCTGATGAATCCAAACCAATAACGTGCAGCTACACTCAAGTCCCTCTTCTCAATCGAGGCTCCTGCCTTTATCCACCGTGGGGTGGTGTCTAAATTGAGTGGCGCCAGCCAGCCGTTAAGCTCATCCAATGAAGATATGGCAGTAGTCAGGTTGGGATAGTCAAAGTCATATCCCGTGTAAATTATGGTGTTGATGTACTCACTATTACATTCAACTTCCTTACCCCAGACCATAACCGACTTTATCGGTTTGAACTCGCTGACCTTCTTCTTGCCTTTTGGAACTAGGTCACCATAAGTTGTATAGAACTCCTAGACCCATGAAGGAATATAGGGACTTCCGGGCCTGGTAAACTGCTCAAATCTTTGGAAATGGAGGGTGTCCCTCACATTTGAGTACTTGCCCTCCAGACCTTCTGTTGAGAGCAACGTATCCTCGAGGATTGTTCAGAAACCATCACCTTTTAATATGTTTAGAAGCTTGGGGGAGCGACTATTGGTGGCACAGGAGCCACAAGAGGTTTCAGAGCTGGCACTGAGTCTGCTGGTGTAGGAGCTGGAAGGGATCTGGCTGCGTTAGGGTGAGATCTAGCTTAGATCTCATCCCTCCGGGACTGCAAAGGCTAGTCTTCCTCAGGCTCAGATAAAGTAGGTTGGGAACCCGTAGTCACCCTATCAGATATGGGCCTATTTCCCCTGTTTTAACCTCCAGTTAGAGGTTCTTGCCTTCCTCTTTTCGGAGGATTTGATCCCCCTTCGTTGATTGTGATACCTCGTACTATTTTTCGGGGTGGCATGTCTATGTTGGTCCTGGCCATGTCTGCAAACATTGGGAAAAAGTTAGAAAAATTTCAATCAAAGGTATAGAAAAATAATTGCAGACAGACTAGCCGAACAAATTGGCGAGTCACCGAATCACTTTGGCGACCTAGATCTGGCTCGCCAAAAGGATTGGCTAAAAATTCTCAGACAAATTCGACAAGTCGGCAATGGGAAGAGCTTTCAGTGAATCGCTGAAATCATTTCGTGAGCAAGGATTAGCTCGCCGAAAGTTTACAGTGCACTTTAAGCTACACGGGTGCAGACAAAGGGCCAACAAGAACACTTTCGGCGAGTAGCCGAGTGGCATCGGTGACCTCAAGCTTCTCACCAAAAGTTACAGAATAAAACTACTCATTTATCAAGAAATTAAATGCGAGATGGGGTCTTTCGGCGAACCGCCGAGTGGTTCGGCGAGCTCGATCCAACTCACCAAACGACCCAACGTTCCTACTTTCAATCGAACTTCTCGAATTCGACCCTGTAACCCCCTAAAACAAAATCAAGGCATTCCTAACTCAAATTAAAACAAGACCCATAACACCCATTACCCCGGGATACTCAGACTTCTTTGCCAAATTTGGCCAATTGACAACTTTTGCCCTTAAGTATGATGTCATCCGTTCTATCATTGGGCAAATTACATCTTTTGGCACAAATACGGGCTACTCAGACTTCACCCCATCAAAATAAACAACATGCAAGCACAACCCCATATGAATTAGTTCATTCAAAAGCACAAAAATACGGGGTTTCAACATTCAAAACATTACGGGCCAGCTAATAAAATTAACATAGGCACCTACGAAAACAATTAAAATCATAGAGGCCCATCACACCTCACTAAGATAAGATCTTTGCAAATGAGTACAGAATTCTAAATAAAATATAAACTTGATGTTTGGAAAACCAACCTTTGATACTGATTAAATAAAGACTGAAGTGCTAGGCGGCAAAGTACTCCGAATCCGAGAACAAATTTATTACTAAAATACTAAGAAAAAGCACAAAATATAGAAACTAGAGTGTGGGTGTGAGTTTGGGAAGATAAAAAGTGAGGGAAAATGAAAGAGTTGGAAGTTTAAACCTTTGGCCTTTTGAAAACCGTCCAGTTCTTGCCCACCTGGCGACTTAAGTTTTTCTCCCCGACCCACTCGGTGATACACCGAGTGTGCTCTTACCTCATCGAGTTTTATAGACTTCCCTTTGTAGATGTCTTGAGTCAAACGGCGGAATAGGTCGGGCTCATAGACCTCTTTGGAGATGCGCCAACTGGATCATTTGCTCGCCAACCTGCACTTTTCAAACACTTTCCGCACTTTAACCTGCACAATGCACACACCATTATTTACCATAACAAAAGTAAAGCAATAAAAGGGTCTTGGGTTGCCTCCCAAGCAACACCTTAGTTAATGTCAGCACGACGTAAGTCCCCACTTAAGTTTCATTAGTGAGGTTTGCCTCATATTCATAAGGAAACTCCCCTTTTGGTTCTGGGTAGAGGTCATTGAGCACTTGGTCCATTTGGGACCCTAGTAGCTGAATGAGTATGGAATGTGTTGTCATTTGGTTCAGCATCAAGACATTTTCTCTTATATCCTTTAACACTCTGCCGTGTTCTTCGACTTTGTGTAGAATGAGTAAGAGGACCTCTTCAATTTTCCCGTTCTCTTGCTTTTTCATCTTTCAATGCTCATGAGGGGGAATGTACCTATCCGTCTTTTTGGATAGTACCTCTAAGTACTTGACCTTTTGGGCCAAGATATCCAGCTGACCCAACAATGTGGCCAAGTGTTGGTCCTTCTCAGTCTCCTTGTTGGTTTTAGCCACACAATCAAGGAGTTGGGCTGCGGTCTCATAGGAGTGTCGCATTAAGCAGCCAAAGAGAGTTTGTCAGCAATTATTCTATTTTCAGGGATGAGACCCTGGTAGAAACATTTCAGAAGTAGTTTATCCGAAATCTCATGAGTTGGGCACTGTTGCAATAGGATTTTAAACCTTTGCCACAACTCATACATGGACTCACCCTCTAATTGCTTGAAATTTAGAATGTTATCCCTAAACAACATCAATCTCGAAAGAGGGTGATCCATTAGGTTACTGTTGCTATCAAATATGCTCCGAGTCTCTACTCAAAATAGCAACACACAAATCAAAACTAAAAATTAAGTATCACTTTAATTAACAATCACACTACTTCCAGTTGAAGTGCCAACGGTCGTGAGTAGTAATATAACCTAACAAGTGAGTTGGGGTCGAGTCCCAAGGGAGTGGTTCGTACTCAAGAATCAATAGAAAGGCATAAATATCCTCAAGTCAATCATAGCTAAAAATATTTACAAATAAAAGCATAATTCAAGTTTGGGGTGACACAAGTGTCAAATATAAATAATGGGGTTCGTAGTCAACTAACAACTAAAAAGAGCAAATAATATGAAAATACGAATACGAAGATGGGATTCTTGGGATGTGATAGGATTATGGGCAAAGGTAAACAACCGGGTAATTGCAATTAATAGTAAACCGCTGCAAATCAGTGAATAAGCTAGACTTTAGTGGGGGTATACTTTTTCTCGAACAATTTACCTCGAATCAAATTGGTTTCTCTCGAACACCAATAAGCCGCAATGAAGCACAACCTTCGCTTTAGTACATTCACTCTCTCGAGCGGAATGTGTGGAAAAGGGTTTAGGGTTCACTCTCTCGAGCTGAACCCATGACAACCCAATACCCAAAGAAAATCGATTCAACAATTTTGGTTTTAAAACCTCTCCCTCGAACAAGCCAAAAACACAAATTTAGGATTGTATTTGCAACTACAACCCATTAAATTCAACCACAATTACTGAATGAAATCAGTTTTAAACAACAAATAGACTATCAATTAGCAATACCCAACAGTTAATTATAATCACATAATCACACCCCAAGAATTGGGGTTTTAGCTAGACATAGAAAAAAGATAGAAATCGATACCAAAATGTGTTTCCATCAACTGGGTACGATTAATATTGTCTTTACAAACGTCTAAGATGAAGAATCTTCAATACCCACTTCCAATTTCTTAGAAACAGAAATCTTCATGTCTTCAAAGCTAAGGAAAATTGTCTCTAAAACTCAATTCTAAGTTCTAAACTTCAAAAACTGAATAATAATATGATATCCTACAAAATCTGATACTAAGCTAAAAATTTTAACAAGTAATTATAGTTGTCAAAAAGTGTGTTGCGAAGGTTCAGTCGGCGCAATTAGTCGGGATCGCCGATCCACCCTTTGGTCATTTGTATCGCCTTTTTGCTTTTGCCTTCAGCATCCTTGAGGTCCTGTAACTTTGGGTGATAAGGCACTGCATCGCGGAACTGCTCGGTGACTCGCCGACTGCTCCTTTCTATCGCCGACTTGATTTTCTCCTTCATGGCTTGGCATAGTGGGTGAGACCAAAGCCATTCGACGACTCACCCAATGGTTTAGGAGATCCTCAAGCCTTCTTTTTTTCGTTCTTTCAGCTTCCTTGTTCCATTTTGCCCAATAGTGTATATCTTATGTCCCTAAGTTCAAATACCTGAAATTCAACGATTTATATTAGTTATTGAGATAAAATATGTATTCGAGGACACTAAATCTATTAAAATAAAGCCTTAAATGAGACTAAATCGTGAACTCATCAGGGGGTGGTGAAAAATTAAGAAGAGAAGATGAGCAAGAACTTTGTGAAAATTGACCCTTGAAAAACTAGATCCCCTCCTTATAAAATAAAGAGAGAAAGAAAAGCAAAAAAGAAAAGATTGAAAAAAGAAGAAGTGCATGATGGAAAGAAAATGGGTGCCCAATGAGCCAAACAAGAATCTTTGTGCTTGAAAGTTCTTAGGGTGGATTGTGAAAATAAAAAAAAATGGAATAAAAAGAGAAGAAGTGAAATGCAATCCATGCTTCATGAAGGTGGAAGTCACTAAGACAAAACAATCATACCTTTTCCCTCAGCCTCATTACAAGCCTTGAAAGACCTTGTTGATTTTGATTGAGCCGAATGACATGTTAATTGGAAAATACTGGCAAACATTTGGGTAGAATAATGCATATGTTTATCTTTGAGAGTGTGAGAGTTGATTTTGGTTCCTTAAGTCTTAAATTTTGATGAGCTTTGTGTGGGCATGGAATCATTCTTGATGTGAGGGCATTCGAATATTCTTGTTGAGCTTGAATTTGCATTTGAAGCAAGTAGTGTAGGCTTGACCTCTATTTGATGATGACTAGTCACAATTCGAAACTTTTAGTGCACGATTGAACATTGCTTGTGAAGATTGAACCTCGTGTGCATTCATATTGAGTCTGAAGTAGCACTATTTGTAGACATCTCTGTTGAACATATTAATCTTATGTTTTACTTGATGACAAGCAAAAAATTAAGTTTGGGGTGTTGATGAGTCGGGGATTTTGACTCATTTAGGGCTTAATATTCAGGGATTTAGTTCCTCAATACCTATTTTATGCTCATAACTGATGTTGAAATGTTAATATGTAGCAAGGCAGGCAAAAGAGCAAGGAAAGGACATTATGAGGCCAAAAGGAGCAAAAAAGCTAAAAAACTTGAAGGAAAGCAAAGCTAGTACTTGCCAAAGCCACTTGGTGACTGGCCGAGTGGATCTTCAGCTCGCCTAAAATTCCAGCATGCCAGCCCTTGGACAATACCAACTTGGCGAGCAAAGGAGTAGTTTGGTGACACGCCAAATGGATCGGGGATGCCGACCTAGCTTGCCGAAGACTACAAAAACATTGGGTGAAAAGCCATGCCAAGACGGAGAGAAGAAGAACACTCGGTGCATCGCCCATCAGGTCGGTAAGCCCAACTTACTTCGCCAAAAGTTACAGAACAAATTGGTGAAAGAAATGCCAAAAATATGAGAAAGGGAGCAGTAGACGCATCGCCGATCAGGTCGGTGAGCCTGACTTACTTCATCGAGTTGACTCCGTGCTGAAATTTTGAGAACATATAAATGCAATTTTGAAAGGAAGAGAGGGGAGGTGGAAAAACATCCCACATTGTTCACTTCTGGGTTTTTGATCTTTTACATTCCAGAACATTGTTTTATATTTTGGGAGCAAAGATTTAGCGATTGTGAGATTTTTAGCTTAAATTTGAGCATTTGGAGACTTGTGGATCGTTACCTAATCTGATGGAAAACTTCATTGGTCATGATTTAGTTGAATGCATTAATTAGCTAATCGGTGGTTTTAGTTACTGATTTTATTGTTGTTTTGAAGTGGGTTCAATTAATAGTTTGTGTTTTAATTGAGGAATTGTAGTTGTAAGTGCAATTCTAGCTTAGTACTCTATACTTGCTTGAGAAAGAAGTGTTAGAGTCGAATTGTTAGTTGATGATTGTATCGATTGTGTTGTTACAGATCTAGCCAGATAAAGTGGATTTGAATACAGTCTTACAAATCTAGCTTGAAAATGTGGATTTATTAAGGTAATGGGTTGTTAAATTGTGTTGTGCCTATTGAGGTTCGAAAGAACTCACTTGATTCGCAATAGCAGATTGAGAAATGGCTATTGCACCCAAAACATAGCCTACCCACCGAGATTAAACAACTTTGAGTAACTCGTAATCACCCATTACGCGAAATTAGCATTCAATTTAGCACACTCCAAATAAACCTTCTCTATTTGCTTACTTCCGATTTTTGTAGTTGTAAATTGGTTACCTAAATCCCCCCATTTGACATTAATTGTCAAAACCTTATAATTTACTTTAATGTTGCGAAATTTCTACCTCTACAAACGATTAGAACACCATTTTACTTCTTAATCGAATTCTTTATTGTATCACTCCCTGTGGGATCGACCCCAACTCTTATTTGGGTTTATACTTGTTATAGACCGCCTACACCAAGAATTGAATGAAGTGTAGTTGAGCGTTATCAGACCCTTTCGTATTTCTCTTGCTACCCACTCCAACAACCACATCTTTCCTTTAGGCGCCATTAGAAACCTCAAAGTTTGATGAAAAAAGAAATATTTTTTTTGGGTGTGGATTAGGAGGGGGTCAGGTAGGTAGTAAGGGGGTGGTTTTGGTTGTTTTTTATTTATCTTTGGTTATTTATGGGTTTTGTTGGTTGGGGATGGAATAATAGTGGTTAGAAGAAGATTTGGGGGTGAAACAATGGAGGATTTGGGGAAGAAAGTGAGTGAAGAAGAGAAATTTTTTTTTTTAGAAGTTGAGAGGATTTGGGAGAGTTGGGTTGGCAGGTAGGGTTTAATATTGCGAGAAAGTGAGGTAAAATTTAGGTAGGTACATGATTTAAGGAAGAATTTTGACTGGGTCCTACAAACTTAAAAAAGTTGGGATGGAGGAGTGGCGGGCACGAGGGGCCGCCATTGCACCCGAAATGGGCTGCAACTAACGCATGCCTGGCGTGGTACGCCTGCACAGCACCTAACCAAGGTTTCCTCTCACGCACGCCTAACGTGGTGAGCTGCCAGTACGCCCGGCCAGAGCTGCAGTTGATAAAATCCTAGTGCGGCTCATCTTGTCAGTGCTCTACCAGTGTTGCTTGTTTGTTAGGTCCATATTTATTGTGCATCATCTCCTCCTTTCGCGTGGTACACTTTCCAATTCTTGTGCATCAACAAAATTACATTTAATAAATAATGGTGGGTTGCCCCCACCTAGCACCTTTGTTTTGTTCATGACACGACTCTCTTTTTTGTATTTTTTTTTGTGTTCTCCTTTTTTTTAATAGTTCTTAACTATTACAAATGATTAAAATTTAAATAAATACTACAAAAATATAAAAAATTAAAACTCAAAACCAAAAATAAGTAATTATTATATAATTTCATGGGTTGCCTCCCATGGAGCGCTTGTTTGAATGTCACAGCTTGACTCAACTTTGGATCATTTATCATTTAGCTCAAGATCTTCTCAATCTGGATCCGCATCTTTACAAAAAATGTATTTGACCCGTTTCCCGTTCACCATGAACGTTGTTGCATCATTGCCTTTAAGCTCTACCACACCGTGTTGCATCATCCTCACCACTTCAAAGGGCCCACTCCATTTAGACCTAAGTGTTGTGGTGAATAATGTCAGTCTAGACTTTTAGAGTAGTACTTTTTGGACCGGAGTGAAAGTGCTAGCGACTATGTACTTGTCACACCATCTTTTAGTCTTCTCTTTGGACCGGAGTAAAAACCCACATGCCCAATAAAACTTCTTACTCCTTTGATAGAAAATGGAGGGGGCAATTTCTCTATAACCTCAACTTTGGTTTATCAACCTCTAGTCCATGCTTTGATACCCTGTGACCCAAAAATATACCCTCCCGAACCAAGAAGTGTCATTTCCCCCAATTGAGTACTAAGTTTGTATCTTCACAAAAAGCAAGTACCTTATCAAGGCTTTGAAGAAATGCCTCAAAAGACTTCCCATAGATAGAGAAATAATTCGTAAATATCTCTACAAAGTCCTCCACCATACACCTCTTGAAAGTTGCTAGAGCATTGCAAAGTCCAAAAGGCATACACTTGAAAGCATAAGTGCTATAAGGACAAGTGAAAGTGATATTTTTTTTATCCTCGGGTGCAATCACAATCTGATTATATCCGGAATATCCATAAAAAGTAATAGTACCATGCCCTACTAAATGGTAATGCATTTGATTAATGAAAGGGACAGGATAATGATCTTTACTTGTGGCATCATTCAATTTCCAGTAATCCATGCAAATTCTCCACTCGGTAACCGTTCTTGTGGGAATCAACTCCTTCTTTTCATTCTTAACCACTGTCATTCCACCTTTCTTTGGTACACAGTGTACATGACTTACCCATTTACTATTCGAGATAGGGTACACAAGTCTAGACTATAACTACTTGATCATTTTTTTTTCTTAATACTTCTTTCATCTTTGGATTTAGTCCACGTTGATGTTGTGCACTCGGCTTGTGGTCTTTCTCCACATTGATTTTCTTCATACATAATGCTGGACTAATCCCAATATCTTTCTTCCTCTTCTTCAAGATCTTTAATACCATATCAACCTGTGATTCAAACAATTCTGCTGAAGTATCATAGGTAAAGTTTCATTGTTGCCCATTTATGCATACCTTAGGTATGTCGGCAGATATTTAAGCTCTAATTTGGGTACTTCTATGATCGATAGTTTGGGTGATTCCTCCAACTTGGGTTATATATATTATAATAATTTTTTGTTCCTCTACCTCTTTGTGCATTACCTATATAGTTCACGAACCCTAGATTTGATTCACAGTATTCAGTCAAATGCCCTCCACTACCAAAAACTTCACACCATCCATGATGTTGTTGTACTGTATTCACTTGTGCATGTTTCTATCCTATTGTTAGTTTATTGAACTGCGTGGTAATGTGATTTTGTAAAACATCCAATTTCAGAGCCAATGCAGTCACTTGGTCTACTTCTAACACTCCTGCAACCTTTTGAACTGTATTTCTTTGTGCATCCCCATTCCATTTCAGGCTCCCTTCTGGCAGTTTGTCTATGAGTTCAATCATTTCATTATAGGCCTTTTCTAGGGCTTGCCCACTTACTGTAGTATTTAGAAGTACTTTTGCATTATATTCCATACCATCAACAAATTTGTGCGCTAGTACCTCATTTTCCTGGTAATGATGTGGATAAGCATTTGACATTAGTTTAAATTGATCCCATGCTTGGAACATGTTCTTTCCATTTCTCTGCTTGAAACTCAAGATTTCACTCCTTAACGCTATAGTTTTGCACAATGAGAAGAATCAACTTAGGAACCTCTTTGCTACATAGTCCCATGTAGTGATGGAATTTGGGGTCTCAAATGCCAACTATAGTCTTTCTTCTCCCAATAGTGAGAATGGAAGAAGAGTCAATCCCACATAATCAAATGATACCCAATTCAGAATGTAAGTGTCTCTTATTTCAAGAAAATTCCTTTAAAGCACTGGCGGGTCCTCATAAGAAAGGCCACAAAATTGCCCAATCGAATGAATGAGTTGCACCATTTTTGGTTTCAAATCAAATATCCCACGAGGTGGTTTCCGAATACTAGCTGCAACATTGGTGGTGAGTGGGACTGCCTCATCATGGATTGGTCTTGCGGTCATCACTACAGGTACCTCTACATGTTTGTTCTCCATGTTCCCTCACGTTTATCCACCAGATTATCCTTAACACCCAGTCCTAACTGTTGACGTGGGTGTAGAGCTACCATTTCTCTTCATCGACGAAGAAATCTTTCATGTTCGTTGATCTGTTCAATCAGTTTTCCTCCTCGAGCTATAATTGTGCTCTAAATGCATGCAATACATAAAAACTAAGATCAAGTTATAAACACTTGAACAATAAAGTAGTATAATTTAAATAATTAAATATAAACTAATTCTAAAAGTCCCCGACAACGGTCCAAAAATATGTTGCTCCAAATTGTACACACAAGTGTACGTGGTCGCATAAGCAATAAATGACTCTTTTAGAACCGAGTTTTCGAACCCAAAAGATTTTGGATTAAATTATTTTAATTCAGTTAATTCCACAATTCAAAGAAAGTATTCTCAAGAAAACTATGTTGATTATACTACGATTGCAAATAATTCAATTGTGAAGGTAACTAATAATGACAACTTCAATATCCGTGTTTTATCGAACAATTCCAGGGTTTCATCATGTATTCCATCACATGTATGAATTAATTATGTTTATTAAATTAGTGATTGATAGAATTAATTTTATGACCATGATCTCTTGACCTCTAATCACCTACTTCAATTGACTATCTAACTAGATCGTTGAGCGGGGATAGACAGACTCAATTGACGAGCATCTATATTTCATCGTTTTCGTGACCAATATCGGTATTTGTTCCGGTGTCAATCCTAAACACGAATCTAAATAAGTGATGTGCGAAAAATATCGAGTCTTTTATATTCTTTAGTCTATCTCCCAACTCGTATCTCGAGTTCAAGAATAGATAATATATATATCTCAATGTTGTCCAATCATGAAATACTTAAATAAGAATGTAAAAGTAATTTAAGTAATAAACAACATTAATTCATAACAATCTATGTTCAACAATTACCCATAGCTATCTCCCTAGAACAAAGGCTTTTAGCCACTCATAATATTCAAAAACTCAAAGACAATTGTTTTCATGAAATTCAAAAGTAAATAAAAAGTACATAATTTAAACCTAAGATGAACTGTTAATCCCTTTCTCTTGCACACAAAACAGAAGAAGTACCTTCAGAAAATAACCCTAGGGTCCTATTTATAGAGTTTAGAAAATTAATTCCAACTTCTAATTGACTTTGAAATCCTAAAACGACTAAAATTAATCGGAAAACATCTGGGGCACCACGCTAGAATCGCTCCAAGAATGACTAGAGCACGACTAGGCCTGGCGCCCTACGCCAGCAATACGCTTGGATGGTACCCCAGTCGATTGCACGCAGGCGCCTTGCGCAACCAGTGCACATAGTGTGCTTGGGCACTGTGCCAAGCATGCCTTTCATGTGTTTTCGTTGTCCTTGCTTTCTTTTCTCCTTTTATGTGTATACATCTTTTAGGAACCCTGCATGTAGCTAATCATGTATGTTACTGTGCAATCAAATAATTTCTATTTAAAACATATCAATTAGAATAGTGAATGCTCTCAAAACTTAATGTAAACATGGGCTATTCTTAATAATTGGGAATATAAATACGTCAACATCAGGGATGGTGGTGCAGTGAGGTGGGGGCCTTAAAAGTTTTGACGACCTAAAGACAAACTTTATTAAGAGGAAAGTTTTATTAAAAAAAGTATATTTATCAACATAATTATGCCTTATATTAACATATTTGATTAATTCTATAAAATAAAAAAATACTACTTTGAGGTAAGATTATAAAATATAATTAAATTTAATGTTTTTTTTTATTTTTATTTAATAAAAGATAGTTGAAAGTTAGAAATCTAAAGTTTGATTCTTGAAAATGATAATTTTATATCATAATATAATATAATTATTTTAGTTGATTTGTTTTAATTCTTGTGAACTTGAGAAGAATGCAAATTTCTTTTAAAATACATTTATTCAGTGTCTTTCATCCCTTGTTTTGGGTGAACATACAAATGAGTAAAACACAACTTCAGACATCTTATTTTCAACCCCTTTAATTCTAGTATTAATGTCTCCATATTAATATACATGGTTTTATTATACATTCTCCATTATTTTAAAAAAAATATTCAAACACAGTTTTGATATCAAATTTATGACAATCCATTTGACATCTACGCTGTGATGAGTCAACTAATGAGAGACTATCCATAATGTAAACTCTCTAAGCTGAAGCTTGTAAAAATTAGAATGTGAAAGACCATATAGTCTCAAATTTTATCGATAAAAGTATAGGTGAGATTAACTTAAATAATAAGACTGCCCATACAACTCCAAAATATACAAGTCAAACAGCTATTAATATTTGCGTTACAATATAGAAATGTATTTCCAATAAGTGAAGGTGGCCACCATGATCTAATATAGGCTCAACTCCTTTGGAATGATTGGTGAATTCTAGAGCTACTTATTGGTTATCTAGTCACCACTTGTTCCCTCTACACACACCTAAATATAGTATTAAACTAATATAACCACCTAACAAGATCATTAGTTTTTCCTCTTAGCTTGTTCTGGAGATAAGTATTAAAAATGCTTGGCAATGCACAAAAGAATAATCTACGCATCTGAAAAAATTTAACACAACTCACAATGAGTATGAAGGTCTAGAGAGAGAATATCTTCATTCTCACTAGAAATTACTTCTCTTTTCACACAACATTATGTCATCTTACCAGTTGGATTTGAATCCATCTGTCCTATCAACTATTGATAAATCTGGTGAGGAAAGAAACAATTTATTGGATGGGTGGGAACCATCCTTCAAGAATATATTGACATTCTCATACCCAATGAAAAACGATAACACGGTATCAAATCCAAATTTTATCCTGTCAAATGAAATGGATGAAGAAGTATCTAGATGCGACGAATCGAGTGGCACGCTGAAGAAATTGATTGAAGTTGGCAACGTGGATGATGACAACTCTATCCTTTTCTTCGAAGAAGATAAACAGAAAATCTAAAACACTTTGACCTATTTTTTCATCATTAAATAATTGGAAAAAGAAAATTATACACCAATATCTTTTTAAAAAAAATAAAGTGTATTGTGGAGATCTATAAAAGAAATCACATTAATAGATTTGGAGCACGACTATTACATAGTTAAATTTTTTAAGGAGGAAAATATTCAAAGAACACTCCAAAATAGTCCTTGGTTTGTCAACGATTATTTCCTATCAAATAAATGGTGTCACCAAAATTTTATCGCTTCAGAAGCTAGGGAGAAAATCTATATGATATTGATCGAACTCCCTGAGCTACCAATATAGTTCTATGACAATGTTATTCTAGCTAGAGTTGGGAAAATATTGGGAAAACTAGTAAAGACGGCTGTATGCACCTGATCTACATTGAGAGGTCAGTGTGCACACATCTGCATTGAAGTTTCATTGGATGTCCCAAGTAAAAACTCTACTTTCATAGGACACCATAACCAACCAGTCATTTACAAATAATCTGATATATTTTGTAACAAGTATGGAGTCCACGGGTAAAATACACTTAATTGCTTAACTCAATCTACATCTAATAATAAAGTAAAAGACATGGAAACAAAATCGCTATATTAACCTAACAGAGCAATTGATGAGTGGTACATTTCCACTCATTTGAGACCTATTTAGCTCATCAATTAGTGTTGTTAATGCATAGTTATGTCATATTTTGATGATTTGCAACTATGAAGCCTTAGGCACAAGGAAAGGATGAATATTTTAAAGATAGGACAAAAACATTGAAAGAAGTGTATACTCAACATTGTTGGTCGCCTAACAGAAAGGTCAAATCACCCAACGTGCACGATCTCACCCAAAGTAACATTTATCAGCACTTGAATTAATTGAGGCACGTCGGCGAACTTAAAGAGGAAAGGTGACTCACTGAACTTAAAGAGGAAAGGTAACTCACCGAACTCAAAGGGAGAACATGCTGATCATCACCGAAGGTGACAAGACCTAGAGGATAAGTGAAGGCTTAAAGGATGAAAAAAAGTGGTACTCGTCGATTCGCCAAATTTGAAAGGCAAACTCATACGAGCTCGCCCAGTGAGGTTCAAACACCTAAAGCCTAAAGAAATAGAAAGACGAACTAAGAAGCAAACGACGAATAAGCTTGGCGAGCTCGACTAACTTTGCCGAAGTGATCACACAGTAAGTTTTTGGCCTAATTTTGGGAAACTATATATAGCCCATAGGAGAGAGAAAAAGTAGTCTTTCCAGGGGAAGAGTTTTTGGAAGGGAATTTTTAGTTAGTCTTTAGCCGAGAGTGGGTGTTGCTTAAATTGCTTAATTTCATATCACCTATGGTTTCTTCATGATAGGTATAATTTCTTTATACATTGTGATGGGTGGCTAAAAGCCCAAAGTCTAGGGGTGTAATTATGGGGTTGTGTGTTGATTTAATGTAGTGGGTATTGTGTTATGCCTTATTTTATTGTTGTTCAACCATGGATTTGGCCTAATTATCATGGATTTAACTTATGGGTTAAGGTTTCCAACTTAATCCTACATCATATATCCGTTTGATGCTAGAAAGAGATTGACAGAGTGGGTAATTAGTTTGATACATGCAATTTAGGTTTTATGTCTGTAGTTTGTTGAAAAAGAGATTATGAGTCACATATATTTACCATAATTCTGCTCAAAAGAGAGAACAGTTTAAGGTAAAGGGTTGTTTAGTTATGCACATAAATGAGACTGAAAAAGGTTATCTAAACTGATGATATGAGATCGAAAGAAGATTAGTATTATTGAAGATGACCCAGCCTATCCATACATGTTTAGAACTATTAAGAAACACAAATACCCCTATGTGACATCAATTTCCAATTCTCGCATCCCTAGATTACTTGTTACTTATTTGAATTTATGATAACTTAGTTTAATGATGACTCTTGATACCAAAATCCTTTTCATAAATTAGATGGAATAATCCATCCATAGTTATTACTACTGCAAATAAATTGATTTAAATTCTAAATTTTTTGATCAAATTCCTTGCACTATATCACTCTTTGTGGGACTCGACCCTGACTCTTAATTGGGTGTTTTCATTGATGATGACCGCTTAGTATTGTGGTTTTCTGATTTGGAGGTGTAAAACATGAGTGACCATGGTAGTTACAATGATAGTCACTGTAGGAAAAATGAAAATATGGGTGATTCGAATGACATGCACATGAACGTCATTCAAACCAAGGGAGCCATTCGGTTACCTCCTACAACAGGGAGGGCTATTTTTCATGTAACCGGGATAATGCGATAGCTACTCTAGTTTAGAGGACTATTATTGGGTTTAGCTCATTAAGACCCCATGAAAACCTTCGGAATTTTAGGGATGTATGTGGGCTGTTTGTGTTCAAGAAGATCTCACAAGAGTCCATAAGGTGGAGATTATTTTCATTCTCTTTAACGGGTGAAGCTACAAGATGGTTGGCAGAATTGCCAAATGATTTGATCACTTCTTGGGAGGAGTTGACTAAAGCTTTCTTGGAGAGGTTCTTTACTCCCTCAAAGATGGTAAAACTTAGGGACCGGATCCAAAACTTCAAAAGAATTAGATGTGAAACCTCTACATGAGACATAATTGCATTTCTGGATATTACTCTTACAATGAGGAACTCATGGTGTTCCAGATCATTTGCTATTGTAATACTTTTATTGTAGCATTTATTCAATCAATGCAAGCATGGTTGATCAACTTGCCGAAGGTGGATTGATTCAAAAACCATATGAGGTAGCAATGTTATTTCTAGATAAAATGAGCAAAGTCAACTGAGCATGGCATACTAGAGAGAATCAAGTATCTTATTTACAACTGAGCATGAGCAAAGAACAAATTGTGATGGACCATGAGCGAGATGAAAACATGACCATAATGATGACCCAAATTGATTTGTAATCCAAACATGTCATAAGAGGTGGATTACAATAGGTAAATGCGGTTGGAACAAGTAGTGGGCAGTGCCCAGAAGAGGCCAAGTTTGAGGCATTGTAAAATGACAAAGTACAATACTTGACATACCAAATAGAGGGATTCTCACCCAAACTACTAACGACAATGCGGTAGTTAAGGTTTGAACAAGGAGCGAGAGAGCGGTTGGAAAGATTAGAGAGGAGGAAATTGAAGAGATCGGGAGGCTGAAAAGATAGGGACATTCCTCCCTATGATCGTCTAAGGCCACATAAACCAGCTGGATTGAAAGGGAACCAAACCTAGGAAATGTTCACAAGAATATTTAATAAGGTTGAAGGGTCCGATAAGGTGTAGAAAGACTTGAAAAATGACTTTTCTACCTTAACTCAAACGGTGACCTCTTATTCGGTGTCTATCAAACAAATGGAGACTCAGATGTGTCAAATCTCCACCCATCTCAATCCAAGGCATATAAAAATGTTGCCTAGTGACAATATACCAAATCCCAAGAGTAATTGTTAAGGAATTAAGAACTATGTCGTGCCACGGTGTAAAATAAGGAGCTTCTTGTGAGGCAACCCAAGATTTACTTTTATTTCATTGCTTTCAATAACGTGTGTTATGAGTACATGTGGAAAAGAAGTCAAACTGTTGATAGAGGTAAGTTAAGTGATGCCAAAACCACGATGACGATCTACTGAAGGCATTGTGCGAATTGATTCCTGCCCTCTTTCTAAGCTGGAAAAAGTGATATAGTATACTGTCAACTTAGGCAATATGAACTCTAATTGGCGGTCCGCTGAAGTACACTAAGTAGACTCAGTTGAGTTTTCTGAATCAACTTTCAGGTTTGGTATCGTTCAAGCCTCATCGATGAGATTTACCTCTTTCAATGATTTTCTTGTTGCGTTTGTCGTCGTTAGTCGCAAGTCATCGAGCAGGTGTGAGTTTAAAATTCCAAGAGTCTTTTCAAATTCAAAAACCCTTTCACCACTTTGTGCTTATTTCCCTGTTAAACTCCCAACACCATCATTTTAGTGATTATGTACCTCATTTGTGTGATTTCAATTGCTCGGAGAGCATTGGTTTGCTTGAATCTCGACTCGAAGCATATTCCCCTCATTATTTTGTGTTTTTCTACTTTTTGAGGTTAGTGTTCGATCTCTGTATGATCATTTGTGCTAGAATTTGGTTCTTTTGATGTGGGCTTAGTGCCATTTCAAGTAGATTATTGTTTAATTTATGTGGGTAATGCTAAATAGATCATATCAAACTTTGCCCATGATTTAGATAGTTCATTTTGTGCCCAATATTGCTAAATTTGCTTATGTTGGTGAAAATTTGGAATTGAACCCTTGTATGTGCTGGGTCTTAGTTGAATTTCATAAGAATGAAGTCTGATTAGCCCAGTATTGCTATGATTGCATGATTTTACCCAATGATATATAGAGTGAAGACTTTTTAAGGGTAAATCGTCTTTTGGGTAGTACCTTGTGATATTTCGGGGAATTCTGAGTACCCATAAGTAGAAAAGCATATGGGTAGATTGAAGAGTTAATTGGGAATCGGGTATGTGATGAGTGGTAGATTTGCACTCATATAAGGTCTATTTAGCTTAATAATTAGTTTCCTCAATGTGTAACTTTTTCCTTTTCTAATCAAATATTGATGATCTGCAGCTATGAAGGCAATTGGACATGGCAAGGACTGAAGTTTGAAAGAATGGCAAAAAATACAAAAAGAAGTGCAAAGTGAACATTGTTGATCGCCTAACATGAAGGGCGGATCGCCAACTAAGCACATACTTGCCCAAATTGACAGTGCATAGCACTTGTGTCTACCAAAGAAGGTTGGCAAACTTCAGTAGAAAAGGCGATGCACCAAGTTAGAATGGCGGTCCTGATGCACATCGCCCAAAGTTACAGTTTGCAAGGAAAAGATTTAATACTCTAACAACGAGCTAAGGTGATATTCGGTTATTTTCCGAATGTGAAAGGCTGAATCGATCAAGTTTGCCCACTGAGGTTCAAAAACCTAAAGCGTAGAGCATCACAAGGTTTGCTGAGTAGCGAAGAGTGAGTTGCTAATCAGGTTTGGCGAACCCGACTTACTTCACTAAGTCAGTTACAAAGTGGATTTTGGGCCAAATTTTGGGAAAGTATAAATATCCCAAATGATACAATTTTGATAGTGTCCGAATACTGAGTTCAAGTTAGAGAGTTTTGAGTTGGAGTTTTGAAGAACACTTTACTTTTGAAAGAACACTTTTTTCTAGTTTTCTTGGGGTTTTATAATTTGAAACTTGAATTTGATAAATTGAAGTTAAATCCAAAGTGGGTTTACTTTTAATTGATTGATTTCAAGTTACCCATGGCTGCATTTATGGAAGGTATACTTTTTTGTTTTTATGGGTGGCTAAAACCCCAAGATCTAGGGGTGCTCAAATGGGGCCGAGTGGTAATTTAATGTAGTGGGTAAGGTTCTATGCTCTGTTTTCTTGCTATTCATGCATGAATTTGGTCTAATTTACATGGGTTTAACTTATGGGTTAAAGTTGTAAACTTAATTCCTACTTCCGATCTTCGGTTATGCTCGAAATAGATTAATTGGATTGGGTAATTAGTTCAATACTAGCTATTTAGGTTTGATGTTTATGGCTTGTTTGAAAAAGAGATCTATTTACCCTATTCTTGAAAGAGATAGTAGAGTAAGTTAATGGGTTGTTTAGAAATGACATACATATGAGATCAAAATGAGATTCTATGTATAGATGCTTTGAGATCAAAAGATGATTAGCATCAACGGAGATGACTTCGCCTATTCGTGAATGTTTATCACAATAACCCCTATGTGACGTCGACTTCCAATCTCTGCATCCCTAGATTGCTTGTTAACTCTCGATTTCATTCCAATTTTAGTTTAATTGCGATAATTGATAACAAAAGCTTTATTATAAGTTGGTGGTACCGTCCACAAAATTGTTGTGACTATTACAAATGAGCTAAGTTAAAGTAGAAATTTCTTGATAAGGAATTTTCTACAATATACCATTCCCTATGGGATTTGACCTTGACTTTTTGTTAGGTTTTTTATTAACTATGATTGCTCACTTTTTAAATTTGTTTTGGGGGGTGATTTGACTGTTATAAAAAATGGCCACTGCCGGGGAGTGGATGTTGAGAATTCTAATTGAGAAATTAGAATTTAATTTGGTTTATTTGTAGTAGATTTGTTGTTTTGTGTTGTTGTTGACTGATTTGCAGGTTGACAAAATGAGTGACCATGGGAGTTAAATGACAATCACTATGGTAAAAATTACAACATGGGTGATCTTAATGACATGCCCATTAATATCATTCAAATCACAGGAGCAATTTGAATAGCTCCTACAACCGGGAGGACGGTGTTTCGCATCACCAGAACTATGATACAATTGCTTCAAATGAAAAGAATTTTTGGGGTCTAGCTCAGGAGGATCCCCATGAGAACTTTAGGAATTTCAAGGAGGTGTGTAGACCTTTTGTTTTTAAGAATATATCCCAAGAATCCATAAGGTTGAGGTTATTCCCGTTCTCTTTCACGGGGAGAGGCTACAAGATAGTTGGTAGAGTTTCCAAATGATTCTATTACTTCGTGAGATGAGCTAACTGATGTATTCTTTAAAAGATTCTTTCCACCCTCAAAGATTGTTAACTTTGTCTCCAAATCCAAAATTTCAAAAGTGTTGGAGGTGAGCCTTTGCATGAAACATGAATGAGGTTTAAGAAGTTACTCTTGCAATGTCAAACGCATGACGTTCCAGACAAGTTGCTGCTGCAATATTCTTATTGCAGCCTTGATTCAGTCAACAAAAGTGTGGCTGATCACTTAGTCTATGGTGGATTGATGAGACAACAATATGATTTAGCTACATTATTGCTACATAATATGACTAAGGTTAACCGAGCATGGAATACTAGAGAGGACCAAATGCCTCTTCTACAAGTGGGTTTGAGAAAAGAAAAATTGAGAAGGGCCATGAAAGGGATGAAACCATGGCCAAAATGATGACCCAAATCAAATTTGTTAACTAGACATGTCATGGGAGGTGGAACTAGGTCGGTGAATGCGGTTGGAATCAATAGTGGGCAATGCCCAGATGATGCCAATTTCGAAGCATTATACAATGATTAAGTTCAATACTTGGGAAATCAAGTGAGGGGTTCTCACAATAATTATCAACAAATAAGGTGGGAACCAAGGTTTGAACAAGGATAGAAATAGTGGTTGGAAAGACTGGCGGGATGGAAATTGTACAAATAGGGAGATGGACAAAGATAGATACGTGCCTCTCCATCATCGTACACTCCCAAAAGATCCAGTTGGGCTAGAAGAAAGCCAGACTGAAGATATGTTTGTAAGGATCAACAAGGTTTAAGGGTCCGATAAAGTGTTGTGGATTTGAAAATTGACTTCTCCACTTTATCTCAAATAGTAACTTCACACTCAGTTTCTATCAAGCAGTTGGAGACCCAACTGGTTCAAACTGCCACTCATCTAAATCCACGACAAAAGGGAACTTTGCCTAGTGACACTATCTCAAACCCCAATAATGATTGTTGAGTTTGAGAAATATACTGTGCCACGACGTTAAAAAAGGCACTTCTTGGGAGGCAACCCAAGTCTTTATTTTTTGTTTTGACTGCTTTCAAATAATATGCGCTGTGAGTACAAGTGGAGAAGAGATTGAAAAATTGAAAAGGGAAGCATATAGACGATGCAAAACCCAAACGGTGATCCACCGAAGGCATTGCGTAGACTAAGTCTTGTCCACCTTTTGAGCTTGAAAAGATGAAAAAGTGCATTGTCAAGATTGGCGATCAAAACTCTAAAGGGTGATTCGTCGAAGTGCATTAAGTGGACTCTATCAAGTCTGCCGAATCAGCCTTCAGGTTTTGTAATTGTTCAGGCATGTTCGGAGAGCTTAAGCTCCAATTGGTGACTCACCGAACAAGTTTGGAGACATTAGTCGTGATAGCCAAATGGGCCTGATATAAAAAGGCCAAGGGTCTTTTCAAATTCAAAAATCAATACCTTTGAAATTTGAAAGTTTTTCCAATTAATTTATCTTGCTTCGTACCTGTTGAGTGTTTGTGAGCCTCATGTGAGTGTCTTGAAGGTTCTAGGAGTGCATTCACTTGGAGTTCGTGTGAACCCTACCCCGATCCTTAGTTTCTTGATTAATTTTAACTTTACGGTTGGTGTTTGGAATTCTTGTTATTGTTTTTGAGTTTAGAAGGCACATAAGGTGTGGGCTTGAGCCCCTAAATTGAGATCAAGTGCCTGATATTAATGGGTTACATTATAATGTTGAAATTGAACTATACCCATATGATTTTAATTGTGAATGCCTGTACAAATTATGAATCGTGCTTGTGTTGGTTAAATTGCTGAATTGATTTGTTTATTTTGCTGGGTCTATGCCTAATTTGATGTGAGTGAAGCATGAGTAGTTTAGTGTTGACCCAATTACATGATTTTTCCCAATGATTGATAGGTTGACTACTTTCTTAAGGGAAAATCATCAATTAGTGTAATGCTTAGTGATAAATGTGGGAAATCTGAGTACCCATGGGTAGAAAAATATTTAGGTGAATTGTAATGTTTGGGGAAAACTAGTATTTGTTGAGTGTGTTGGTTTATCTGTGAAAATTTGGCACTTGGCTAAAACATCATTTTTCAGTGAGCTTGTCTTAGCTCGCTAAGGAAATTAGGTGAATTGCCTAGTAAGACCCAGCTCGCCTTCTTTAGCATTGAAATGGCCTTTGGATTGTTCCATTTGGTGGGCTTGACTTAGTCCGCCAAACCGACTTGGCAAATTGTAGAGCAGGAGAGGACATCACCCTTGATGCCTGTTACTTTCCTTTTTGAAATGTCAGCTTTGGCGGACTAGTCTTATCCTGCCGAAACCAACTCAGCGAAACGCCGAGTGGGGATTGACTTCACGTTTTATGCCTGAACCCTAAATAATTTAACATTGTCCAATTCTGCGAGCTCACCGAAGTTCGCCAATTCTGTTTGGTGATTCGCCTTCCCATTAGGTTAGCCTCATCAGTTTTTTTTAAATGTGTTTCAATTCGTGTTCGAATTCAAATAACCTTAACAAATCATCTATTTGAGTGTGTTCTTTGCAGGTAATGGCAAGAACCAAAGGTAAACAAGCTGATTCATCTAATAATGAACAAGAGATAGAGTTCTCTCCTCCTCCCCATCCTTCAAAAATAGCGAAAAAGAGTCTCATTGAACGATCCTTCTAGAGATTCTCAGACACATCATTCCAATCCTCAAACCCCTACAAACAGGGGTAAGAATGTAAGGAAGCACATAGCTACAAAAAATGTGAATATCCGATCAAAACTAGTTTCACCCCCACAAGATCAAAATCCTTCTTATTGCGTTCTCTCTATTATAGCTCCAAGGGCTTTGAATAGGCTTAAGAAAGAAGGGTAATGAACCATTTTGGAAGAGTGCTGGTTCTCGACTAACAGAGTCATGTGAGAGTATCCTGCAATATAGGTTGCAATAAAATACCAAAACCTGGAGCAGTTCACAAAGGCTAAGCAACCGTATGTACCAAAGTGGGTGTAAGATTTTTGTGATGTCTATGACAAAGCGCTGCCGAAAAAGAGTAAGGGCACAATTTGGAAGCCACTCAATGAAGTTGAAGTGTGAGGAAAACTAGTTTAGTGTCATGCCACAAAAATTAACACCGTATTATGCACCCAAGAAAATATGACTGATGAATACAAGACTCGGATGACAAAGACATTGGATGCATTGAAGGGGTGGTTGGCCCGTCTAATATCAGGTGAGGCTGCACCTTCTTGGATGGATGAAGGTTCTAAGATCGAAAAGAAGGATATGAACATCATAGCGAGGTACTGGTTCGGATTTTTCAATAAAACTCTGATGCCGTCCTAGAATGAATCCATACTCCGGTATCCAAAGGAGGTGTTAGTAGATTCTATTATTGAGAGGCAAAAGATAAATGTTTGGAGAATAATTGTGGAGGAGATACTACTCTGGGCAAGACAAGAACATACATCTCTTCCCTTCCCGATGCTCATCACTCAGCTATGCGAGAGAGAGGGAGTTCCCTTTCGAGGTAAAACTAATGTCAGGATTACACTAGTCTTCTCTAGTGACTTTTGGAGGATTGAGGCCAAGTATTTGAGAGATGATGCGGCTCGAAGGAGGACGCCACCACCAGGCTCCACTCCAGTGGTTGACCCGTCTACTCTAGCACCTGAGACTAGCACACCTGGTCCTTTTTGTGGAGTGGGCAGGTATTCAACACCTTTCTCTGTTGCTGGCTCTTCTGTTTCTGCACCTGTACGACTTGTTGTTGCTGCCATTACTGTTCTGAGGCCTCACCTTTTTCCTGTTTCTCATTCCCTCTTTACCCAAGCAAAAATATAGCAGATGGGTAGCCTTGCCCTGTCATCGGATGTTTGAACTTCCCGGGATGAGAAGGACTTGCCCATGCTCATTGACTAGGCCATTCAGAAGACCTTGGCCCATTTGACTGAGTTGGTGCTCAAGTGTTAGGGGATGATAGAGAGCCACGCTGTGAGGTTGGATGATCTGACAGTGAGGATTGAGGCTCAGGAGAAGGTCGATGTTAGTTCTATTGCTTTAGACACCCTTAGGGCTGAGGTGGCTACTTTAATGTAAGAGGTGGTCCATATAGAGTCAATGGACATCTCCACACTTTAAGGTGAGGTTCCCCTTCTAGATGCACCTGAGATGCCTAGGGTTGTGCCTTCCTCTACTGTGCTTGAGGTTGCTGTGGATGTTAAGATTGCTGCTAATGATGAGAGTGAGAGATCCGAGAAGGAGTTGGCCGAGGATACTGATTAAGAGGAGCTGAGAGCTAAAGAGCACGGGATTACTAAGGCATTGACCGAGTCATATGAGACCATGAAGGTTATTCTTTAGGCTACACTAGAGAGATATCCTCAAGAGACTTTAGATGTTGGGTCTAGTGGACTCACTCCATACTCTACCATACCTCTTGTTGTTGAGACTGACACTAATGCCCATGTTGAGCCTCACATGCCACCTCCAATGATCCTATTGCCGGGCATCGATGCCCCTTTTAAGGCTTCACCTCCTGAGACTCCAGATGAGAGTACAACGCAGGCATAGCCTTTCAGGGGGACCCTTTCTCTCAGTCTCCCAGTACTTTTATTTATTTTGCATTGAAGATACTACTGTTTATTTTTTTGTGGGGTGAGCGCCTTCATGCCAGTATTCCCTTTTTTCTTGTATTTTGTTATTTCATATTTTGAACAACTGTAGTTTAATGTTTATATTAGAGTAATCTTTTGGGAAATTGTGTGTTTCTTTACTTCTATCTTGTTCTTCCTCGAAGTTGCGACCCCCAATGAGATCAAATCGTGAAATGCTTGAAGTTTTCATTGATAACAATTTGAGAATCCATTTTGTTCAATATCGATGTCTTGAATAGTACTCATTATGAGCATGATGGATAATGTTGGTGTTGTGAGAAAGAAATCGATGTGGTTACACCTTTGAGTGATCTCTTTGAATCTTTTGTTGACTAGCTACATTTTGATGTGACTCTTCCAGTTAACATCACACGTACACTTTTGATCTTTTCAGGATGTGCTAAATGAGTGTATTTCGAAGTTCCATGTGTGGTGAGGTTTTACTTGAAAGCATGCATGTGGAGTCCTAGAATTTTCCTTGTTAGTCCAATTGAGTGAATCTCGGTAAATGTGAGTCATGATTTTACGCGAAAATATAATGAGGGAACCAAATTGTCCATAAAGCCTTTTGTGACAACCTTGTGAGGGTGTTAATCCATGTTGGCAGCAATTAAGCCTAACTTATTTGTTGACAACCAATAGAAGCTTCTTGAGCCAAATTATCCCTACATTCTCATGAAAAAAAATCTTTTTGAAGCATTGCGTTGATTAAAACGCGAACTTAGGCTGGGTGTGGAAAGGAAGGATGAATGAAAGCCGATGAAAGGAAAAAGGAAGAAGAAATGAGACTCAAATCTGAAAGTTTTGCAAGAAGAAGGAGCCCCTCCTTATAAAAAAATTGTGTATATATCATCAATTAGATGGAAATAGCTTGGAAAACTAAAAATGTAAAAGATAAGTGAATAATAAAGAAGATTTCCAAATAAATTGAGTGGAGAGTCAAGATTTGAGTTCTCAAATGTAAAAGAAGAAAAAGAACTTGAGAAGACGTGAAGATGATTGAAACACTGCTTTGAAAAGGTATAATTCATCAATCCAAATTGACCATACCTTAACCCTCAGCCCCATTACAAGAAAAATAGACCCTTGAGATCTTACATGAACTAGGCCACTTGACGATTAGAAAATATGGGAAAACCTATGGGACAAAGCTTGCATGTGTTTCTCTTTTGAGAGAGTGAGAGTTGCATTGATTCCTATTACCTTTGTCTATTTGCTTTGTGATATCATAAAATTGTTCTTTATGTGAGGGCTCATGAATGCATTTGTTAAAACATGTTCTTGCATTAGACAAGAAGCTAAAGTGAGCTTGAGCTTGTGTTGAGAATAGCTAGTAATCATTTGAAGCTTTTTGATCATGATTTAGGGTAACATGATGTTGAAGAGTAATCTTGCTATGAAGCTTGCATGCTAGCTCTCATTTAGTACTGTTGTAGACACCTTTATTGATCTTATTGTGTTCTTGATTTACTTGTGGACAATCAAAAGTTTAAGTTGGGGGCGTTGATAAGTGGTAGATTTGCACTCATTTAAGATCCATTTAGCTCAATATATATTGTACTCAATGCCTAACTTAGTCCTTTTCTAATCAATTATTGATGATTTGCAGCTATGAAGGCAATTGGATGAGGCAAGGACTGAAGTTTGAAAGAATGGCCAAAAATACAAAAAGAAGTGCAAAGTGAACATTGTTGATCGCCTAACATGAAGGAAAAATTGCTAACTGAGCATGTCCTCGCCTAAATTGACAGTGCATAGCACTTGTGTCTAACAAAGAAGGTCGGAAACACCAGACGATGCACCATGTAAGAATGATGGTCTTGATGCACACCGCCCAAAGTGACAATGTGCAAGGTAATAATTTAATGCTCGAACGGTGAAGGTTGACTCGATCGAGTTCTCCAACTGAGGTTCAAACACCTGAAGCCTAAAACATCACAAGGTGAATTGAGGAGCGAAAGGCGAGTTGCCGATCATGTTTGGTGAACCCGACTAACGTCACCGAGTCCTTTATGAAGTTGATTTTAGGCCAACTTTTGGGACAGTATAAATAACCCAAAGGATACCATTTTTATGAAGTTCAAATACTGAGTTCAAGTTTGAGAGTTTTGAGTTAGAGTTTTGAAGAACACTTTACTTTTGAAAGAACACATTTTTTAGTTTTCTTGGGATTTTATAATTTGAATCTTGAATTTGATAAATTGAAGTTACATTAAATGTGGGTTTACTCTTAATTTCTTGATTTTAAGTTACCCATGGCTGCTTTAATGTAAGGTATACTTTCTTTACTTTTTGTGATGGGTGGCTAAAACCCCAAGATATAGGGATGCTCACATGGGGTTGGGTGTTGATTTAATGAAGTGGGTAATGTGCTATGCTCTTGTTTTTTAATGTTTATGCATGGATTTTGTCTAATTACCATGGGTTTAACTTATAGGTTAAGGTTACAAATTTAATTCCGATTTCTGATCTCCGGTTCATTCTCAAAAGAGATTCATTAGAGTGGGTAATTAGCTCAATACTAGCAATTTAGATTTGATGTCTATGGCTTGCTTGAAACAGAGATTATGGGTTAGATCTATTTGCCCTATTCTTGAAAGAGAGAGTAGAGTAATGTAATGGGTTGTTTAGAAATGGCATATAGATGAGACCGAAAGGAGATTCTATGCATAGATGCTTTGAGATCGAAAGATGATTAACATCAATGATGATGACTTAGCCTATTCATGAATGTTCATCACTATAGAGCAACACAATCACCCCAATATGACGTCAAATTCCAATCCCCGCACCCCTAAATTACTTGTTAAATCTTGATTTCATTCGAATTTTAGTTTAATTGTGATAATTGATAACAAAAGCTTTATATTAAGTTTGTTGTACAATCCTCCCAATTGTTCTGACTATTACAAAAGAACTAATTTAAAGTACAAATTAGTTGAGAAGGAGTTCTCTACGATATACCATTCCCTATGGGATTCGACTCTGACTCTTCATTAGGTTTTTAGTGACTACGATCGCTAACTCCTTCAATTAATTTTTGAGGGTGATCTGAGCGTTATCAATATGCTTGCCTATTGTGGTTGAATTTTTCAAAATAAGCATTGGGCTAAACACTACCTATTCGGTGGGCTTGTCTTAGCTTGCCAAGGAAATTAGGTTAGTCACCGAGTAAGTCCCATCCCGCCTTTCTTGCATTAATATGTGACCTGGGTATTGTCCCATTTGGTGGGCTTCTCTTAGTCCACCGAAACCCCCTTAGTGTATTGCCAAGTGGGAGTGGAAATCGCCCTTTGTGCTTATTATTTTTAATTTTGCATTGTTACTTTCAGCAGACTTGTCTTAGCCCGCCAAAACCAATTCGGTGTATCGCCGAGTTGGAGATGACTCCTCGTATCTTGTTCGAGTTCAATATAATTGTGCACTGTCAGATTTGGCGAGCTCACATGAGTTCACCTAATCTAATTGAGTGAAAACTTGAGGTTTGAGACTCCAAATGAAAAGAATGAAACAAAGTTCAGAAAAGGTGAAGATGAGTTCAACAATGCTTCGAAAAGGTGAAATCACTCAGTAAAATTGACCATACCTTTACCTTCAGCTCCATTACAAGCCTAAAAGACCCTTGAGATCTTACTTAAACTAAGTTGTGTGATGATTGGAAAATATGGGCAAACCTATAGGATGAGGCATGAATGTATTTCTCTTTTGGAGATCTAGAGTTGTATTGATTCCTAACTTCTTTATTGATGTGCTTTGTTAGGGAATGGAATCGTTATCGATGTGAGGGGACTTAAATGCTTTCGTTGAAGAATGGTTTTGCATTTTGGAGAGCATGAGTGAGATTGATATTGTATTGATACTGGCTAATCATCATTTGAAGATTCTTGAGCATGATTGAGATATTGCAAATACTTGTTAGTAGTCCTTTAGTGACACTTGCATGTTAACACACATTGAAAACTCTTTTAGACATCCTTGTTGAACAAATTGTGTTCTTGATATATTTGAGGCCACATAAAAGCTTAAGTTGAGGGTGCCGATGAGTGGTAGATTTCCAGTCATTTGAGGCCTATTTAGTTCAACTAGTAGTGTCGTCAATGCTTATTAATGTCATTATATGATGATATTTTAATGTTTTG
This sequence comes from Solanum raphanifolium, assembly GCA_036250405.1. Taxonomy (NCBI): domain Eukaryota; kingdom Viridiplantae; phylum Streptophyta; class Magnoliopsida; order Solanales; family Solanaceae; genus Solanum; species Solanum raphanifolium. The sequence continues at coordinate 58,597 of JAJOOE010000237.1, forward strand.
CAGTTATGAAGGCTAAAGGACAAGACATGGATGAATGCATGAAAAAAAGGCTAAAATATTGAAAAGAGTATAAACTTCTGAGTGGAAATAGCCTAACCAAAAGGGTGGATCGCCAAATTGGCAAGACCATGCCTAATATTACAGTGTGCAGGTTTTAAAAAATATTCAAGGCATGTGGGCGAACTAAAGTAGAAATGGTAGTTCTATGAACTCATTGGGCGAACAAGAAGTTCATTGCCAGAGGTGAAAGAGTCTTGAGTTAAAATGAAGGATGAATGGGCGAAGAAGGTGATAAATCAGCAATTTGCTGAATGGGAAAGGAAGACTCGATCGAGTACACGTCAACTGAGGTTCAAACACCTGAAACCTAAAGTAAATCAAGGGCGAGCTGAAGAACAAATAATGATCTGCCAAAACAAAAGGAATGCTTGACTAATGTCGCCTAACGTATCAAGCATAGAATTTCGATCTAATATTCGTGAAACTATAAATAGCCCAAAGGAGGGAGAAAAAAGAGTGCTTCACTTTTCAAAAATTCATTGTTCTCCTATACTTTTTATTTATAGTTGTGGATATTGAGAAATGGACTTTGGGACTACTTAGTTTTGGGATTTTTTAAACACTATTGTAATTGACAATTGAGGGTTGAAATTGAAGTTGATGCTGAAGATTATTATTTATCATCAACACATTGATGGCTGAAAACATCGTTAGTATAATTTCTTTCCTTTTTATGATGCTTGGCTAAAATCCGAAATTAAGGGGTGTGATTATGGGGTTTTCTGTTGATTTAATTTTGTGGGTCTTATGCCTTTCTTTGTTTTACTGATATCTATCCACCGTTTTGAGTTATTTATCATGGAGTTAATTTATTGATTAAGGATGCAAACTTAATCCTAGTCTAGATCTTTGATTGATGCTCGCAATAGATCTATTGAACTGGGTAAATAAATGATGCATGCAATTTAGGTTATATTTCTGTAGTTCCCTCGAAAGAAAATTTTTGGTTCAATTTTAGATCCTAAATTTGCTCGAAAGGGAGATTTTACTAAGGTGATGGGTTGATTTGTGATTCGCATAGATGAGATAATAATGAGATTCAATGATACGATGATGTGAGACCGAAAAAAGATAAGTGTCATTGAACATTACCTAGCTTATCCATGTTTCTCTAGCATTAATAAGCAAGCACTTGTACCCTTATTTGATATTGATACCAATCCCCACACCCCTAGATTGTCTCTTACTTATTTAAGTCCCTATTTTTAGTTAAATCATGATAACTAATTCTAAAACTGTTTTAGTAAATTTGGATGAATCATCCATTCATTTGTTCTAATTACTACAACGAATAGGTTTAAATTCTTAATTTCTTAGTTGAATCTAATCACTAAATTACTCCTTGTGGGATTTGACCCCGAATCATCATTGGGTATTTTTATTTATGATGACCGCTTACTCTTCTTATTGTTTTTATGATAATTTGAGTGTTATCCTAGTCCCCCACCATTTTAAATCCTAAACCATTAATCATTCTTCCCATCACGACCAAAAGTATACCCTAGACTTGACATGTCGTATAGGACCCCGAGAGGCCCTACACAATCCACTTGACTTACATTCAACACAATAGAATGTACAATAAGAGAGTTTAAGTAAGACATCTTATATCATAAAGGAGAGTTCGAACATAACTGTGGAATCATAAATATCTCTTGACAAGACATTCTAACACATCATAAGAGTGGTTGGCACGCAACACATACACCACGTACAAAGTCTCAAGAGTAAACAATGAAAGCAATAAAAATTCTTCTTGCCTTTTCTCTCAGAGTATGAAGACTCGCCAAATCCGCTAGCTACAAGCAATTCAAATCTATCCACGAGCGGGAGAAGAAGCGTCTAACCCTATGTTATAGTCAATTTAGGCAAAGTATGCATTAGTACATGGAATGTACTAAGTATGAAGAAAAATGCATCAACATAGACATGATATCTTAATAGGCTTAAAAAATGTAATGCATGACCAAGTAAAACGTTTAAAACCATAGAAAACAAAGACATAAAACCATGAGACAAGGTCAAGCATTAATAAAAAGACATAATGAAGCTTTAAGAAAACCTTAGTTCTTTTGTGGGAAATTACCTTGAACTAACAATAGATCACGCGAGCTACAACATGGAATTTGATGTAACTCCTACACCAAAAATGGAGAGTCCACTTGCCAAGGTAGAGCTCCGTATTATATCATGCATGCTATGTGGATCAATTAGCAGAGTCACTTAAGACAATCCTATGGGGGGAACATAGTTTGGGATTAGAGATTGTAACTAGAGGCTTCCATTTTTTAGCCTCCACCTCAAAGTCATCTCGGTGCTAAGTAAAATCCCACAGGAATAGATGAATTCAATCATCAAAGCATAACACTAGGAAAGGCAATAATCAAAATACCAATCCAAATTATGAAGTCGTATAAGAGTAGCTCATTTCAAAACAATGATTTCATAAACTTTTTCATATAGACATTTACCTTCCTAAGCATCTTAACTCATGATCTCCTTTAAAGTTATGAGAAAAACTTTCACCAATCATTGATACTTAACTTAAAAGCATCCTTGAATCATAACTTCATTCTTTCATAAAACATGCACAAAATCCATTATGAATCTATGATCATAGTTTATAGTTCATAGGTGAAAATCAAAGCATAAAACATGGGTCTATATGAAATCAAATATATATCATGTAATTAGGTTAAATTATTATTGATAAGATAGAATAACATAAATTAAATCTTAATGAAAAGGACCCATGGATATTGACATAAACCCTAACTGAATTGGGTAAAGTTGAATTAACGATTGAAATTCTTTTGGGACCCAATAGATGAAAGGGATCTATTGGTACAATACTACATACCTTGGGTAATCAAATCCCTAGCAATGGTAAGAAATTTTTTGAAGTTTGATGAAACCCTAACTTCAACCTTGAGAGATAGAGAGAGAGTTTGAGGAAGAAACCATTGAGAGAATTTGAGAGGCTTAGTGAATGGGAGGGAGTTGGGTATTTTTGAAGAGTACGTTCAGTTCTAGAGGTAATTATAGGGTCAAAAAGACATAGTTTGAGGGTTAGGTAGGTAGGAAAAGACCAAAACACCCTCATTTAAAACTGCCGGAATAGGTCTACAATTTGGACCTGTGGTCTATGGACTGTACTGATCAACCTTAGAAACAAGTACATGAGCTTAACATTTAACCCACTTTCAACGAAACCTTTTCTACGTTCTGTAGACCCCATCCGTAGACCTCAACTTTATGCCCAAAATTTCACTAGGTCTAGATCAATCCTGCGGGCACTTTTTATGGATCGTAATTCATTCTACACCTCACCCTAGTCAATCGTAGAGCAACTTACTAGCACTTGAATTTTCCAAAAACTCAACTTTGTTCCTATGGATGCTTTCTACGACCTATATGGAAACATAAGAATGACTAAAACTCATGAATATGAAAGAATAACACATGAGGAACTACTACCTCAAGCTAGAATCGTAGCAGAGTGAAAGAGATGAGGATACTTGGACATCATATCGGCTTCGGTCTCCCAAGTAGCACCCTCAACTTGTTGATCTTTTAAAAGAACTTGCATGAAATCAACCTCTTTATTTCTCAACTTCAGAACTTGACGGTCTTGAATCTCAACCGGAACCTCTTAAAATGTTTCCTTAACTCCTAAACTTTCCAAAGGCAAGTTGGACGTCGAATCCCCAACACACTTTTTCAACAAAGAGACATGGAATATCAAATGTACCAAAGATAAATCATTAGGTAACTTCAATTCATAAACAACCTCCCCAATATGTCTAAAAATCTAATATGGGCCAACATATCGGGGTCTAAACATTCCTTTCTTTCAAAATCTCATCATACCCTTCATGGGTGAAACTTTTATGTAAAACCAATTAACAACATCAAATTCAAGATCTCTTATTCTAAGAGTAGCATAGGACTTTTGATGACTTTGAGTCATTTTCAACCTTCCACAAATAAATTGAACCTTTTACATAGCCTTATGCAACAACTCGGGCCCTATCAATATGATCTCACAACCTTCAAACCAACAAATAGGAGACCTACACCTCCTACCGTAAAGTGTCTCAAATAGAGTCATCCCAATAATAGAATGATAGCTATTATTATAAGATAACTCGATTAAAGGCAAATGGTCTTTCCAATAATCCTTTAAATAAATCATGCCAACTACATATCATCCAAGGTCTACATAGTACACTCACCCTGTCCATCGGCCTATGGATGAAAATTTGTTCTAAGCTTCACTTGAGTACCAAGACATTCTGGAATGACTTCCAAAATTGAAACGTAAATTGAGTACCACGGTCAGAGATAATAGATTAGGGCACTCCATGTAATCTCAACATTTCCTGAATGTAAAGCTATGCATAATCCTTGTCCTAATATGAAGTCTTTATAGGAAGAAAGTAAGTCGATTTTGTCATTTTATCCAAAACTACCCAAATCAAGTCAAACTGGCAACAGGTACGAGGTAAACCCGTAATGGAGTCCATATTCAATCTTCCCATTTCAAAGAATGAATACTATCTTGAGTCAAACCACCAGGTTTCTTATACTGAACTTTCACTTGTTGTCAATTTAAACATTTAGCCACTTATTTCGTGATACCTTTCTTCATCTTATTCCACCAATAGACTTTTCGTAAATAATGGTACATCTTGGTTGCTCCCGGGTGAATAGAATACCGAGAATTGGGAGTTTCTTTCAAAATTTAAATCTTCAACTCATCAATATCCAGAACACATAATCAACCATGGTAACGAAGGACACCATCTCCCCTTGGGAGAAAGCCTCAATAGATTTTTGGGAAACCGACATCTTCAAATCAACAATAACTGGATCAAGATCTTGCTTAGCCTTCATAATTGGTAGAAGAGATGATTCCGAACCATTTAGAAAAATCACACTTTATTAGAATCAACCAAGAGAATAATCAATCGTGCCAGTTTATAAACATCAAGAAATAGCTCTTCTTACCATCATCAGCATGAGAAACACTACTCATCGATAGCCTACTTAGAGCATCCACCACTATATTTCTCTTACAAGGATGATAAAGGACATTCATGTCATAATATTTCAATAACTCAAGCCACCTTCTTTGGCAATGATTTAAGTCCTTTTGAGTGAACACATATTTAAAGCTCTTGTGGTTGGTAAACAAATCTACATGAACACCATTAGGTAATGTCTCAAAATCTTTAGAGTAAACACTACCGCCACTAACTCCAAATCATGAGTTGGGTAATTCTTTTCATTAACCTTCAATTTCCTTGAAGAATAAGAAATGACATTCACATGTTGATTGAAACACAACTAAGACTAATCTTTGAAGCATCATAATATTCAGCAAAACCATCCAATCGTTCCAGCAATGTCAAAATAGAGACTGCAGTGAGTGTGTCCTTCAACTCTTGGAAACTCTTCTCACAAGTTTCTGACTAAAGAAATTTCACCATGTTTTGAGTCAATGTCATCAAAGGTGAAGCAATAGTGGAAAATCCTTCCACAAAACTTCTATAGTAACTATCTAAACCCTATAAACTCCAAATATCCGAAGCAAGCAAATATTTATGCCAATTCTTAACCACCTCGGTCTTCTTAGGATAAACTCGAATACCTTCACCGGAGATAATATGTCCAAGAAAAGAAATGGACCTCAAGCAAAACTCACATTTTCTAAACTTAGCATACAATTCCCAATCCTTGAGAATTTCCAACACATTTATTAAATGCTCAATATACTCATCGTCACTCAGAGAGTAAATCAAAATATCATCAATGAACACAATCATGAACATGTCAAGATATTACTTGAATACCTTATTCATCAAATCCATGAACATCATCGGGGTATTAGTCAAACCAAAAGACATCATTAAAAACTCATAGTGACCAAATTGAGTTCAAAAAGTCATCTTATGAATGTCCCTCTCCTTTACCCTCAATAATTGATAACCCAACCAAATATTAATCTTAGAGAAGTAACTCACTCCTTGGAGTTGATCAAACAAATAATCTATCCTTGGAATAAGATAGTTATTATGTACTGTTACCTTATTCAATTGTCGATTGTCAATGCACTTTCAGAGGGAACCATCATTTTTTTTAAAAACCAATACTAGAGCACCCCATGGAGAGATACTCGGACTAATAAAACCCTTATCTAACAAATCTTTCAATTGATCCTTTGACTCCTTAAGTTTTGTTGGGGCCATACAATAAGGAGGAATAGAAATAAGTTGTGTATCTAGGAGAAGGTCAATACCGAAGGTTATTTCCCTTTCGGGAGGAATACCAAAAAGATCACTGGGAAACATTTCCAAAAACATATTTACAATTGGAACTGACTAAAGAGTAGGGGTTTCAAAATCTGTTTCCTGATGAAGTTGAGACTTTAACTAATTTGAGGCATTTTAATTCAACAAATAGCATCCTCAATGCCTAGTTATGTCCTTATTTAATGATATTTTTATGTTTTGCTTTTATGAAGGTCAAAGGACAAGGTAAAGATGAATCTATGCAAAAGAGGCCAAAAATATTAAAAAGTGAAAACCACCAAATATGGGTCGCCTAATTCAGTAGACGGATCACCCAATGCGATTGGACCTTGCCTAAAGTGCTAGTGTTCACTTATGAAAATATGCAAGGCAAGTCGGTGAAGTAAGGTGTCACAACCCAAGGTAGCCCCTAGGCGTAACATGGCGTACAAGACCTCGAAAGGCCTCATACAAGCCATTTAGAATACACTATACAAGATAACAGAGTTTAAAAGATTTAAAACACAGTTTCAACATATAAAAGTTTTATATAGAAAAGAGGAAGTCTAAACATTGTCTCAAAGCCATCTAGTACATAAGAAGAAAGCAGGACGTAACCCGTACATCAAGTTAAAAACTGAAATATAAAGACATAAACAAATTAAAGGCTTGGTCCTCAGAAAGACTCACCATTTTTCAATCTTCTATATGAGATCCCTAGCCACAAAAGTGCGAATTTGTAAGCTCGGTCCCTACATTTTGGGAAATACAGGCAAGAGTATGCGCTAGTATAAAAATGCACTAAGTATGATAGCCATGCATAAGATTATGAAATCATGCTAAAAAGGACATTTTCATGATATGCAAAGACAAGTGAAACAGAAGATAAGAATGTTAGAAAACATAAAATGAAATCATGATCAATGCAAGTAAAACCATCTTTGAACACATGTGAGATACTTCTTGAAGTCACCTTAGTTCATTATTATTGTGGAAATTAGTATAAACCGATATAAAGACCATGTGAGCTATAACATGATCTATCGGTGTCTCCCACACCAAAAAGGGTTGCCCTACTTGCCAAGGTAGAACCATGAATCTAAGCTAAAGTGGATCCACGACCTAATGTCTACCTAGACAATCATCATATGGGGGCACATAGGTAAGGGATAAGGAGATTGCTTCTAGAAAACCCGACCTCAACACGGAAGAGCTTCCATCTCAATATCCTCTCGATGCTAAGCATAAATCCCACAAAGTAGTTATTAATCTTTAACTTGTTTTTATCTTTAATAGACATGAGTAGTCGCCACTTGTCTTATCATAGGATATCTCCTTAGACCATGCGTGAGAAAACCTTTCAGTGCCCATGATCTTTTCATATTAGCTTTTAAGACCCATATTCATTCACTTCATGCTAGATATGCCATACTAATACTAATAAAAATAGTTTTGAAATCGTGTCCTATAATCATTGATGGCATATCCGGATACCATACTAATTAATACCTAATTTAGGAAAATAGCCCGAAAAGCATTGAAGGCAAATCTAGATATCATTCATGTCATGTGGCCAAGCTTCATAGGACATATAGACAATATCATCTATAATCTTTCTTGAGTCATAAACATACTTTCATGAACATGCATTCTTTTCAATAATTCATAAGCTTCATCATATTATCAAAGTCAAAGAATCTTCAAAGTCATTTACATCTATTTTATAAAGAGAAGACATGCATAGTTTCATAAATTCATCTTTTATAGGTCAAGACCCACATTATATCAACATAGCATAGAAAACATAGTTTATGCATGGGTTCATGGAAAATCAACTTAAAACATGCAATTACTTTAATTCATGCGTAAAAAGTCATAAAGCAATCAATTAAATTGTAAGATCCAGTACTTTTTTCTCTATTCTTGCATAATATGTGTGGCGCAGTATAGCATGGTTATATGAGGTGTATATGACTTGGTATTGTAAATTGGAGATTAATACTGCAAATGGGTTGCAATATCTGAACTAAAGTTTTGGGTCAAATAGACCCCTCAAACGAAGTTCAGGATTAAAGAAATGGCTCGAGTAGAACTTTGCCCATTTGAAAGGTTTAAATTATCCCATACCTTGGGGATAAGCCTATGGGTGTCTAACATGCTAATAATAGTGTGTTATGAGGTATTATAATAGTACAAGGGTCGAATGTTAAGTTTTGAAGTCAAGAAAATTAGTGAAACTAAGGTCGGCAAAAGTTTTCGAAGTTTCTCTAATAATATTTTCTTAACTTTGGGTCAAATGCTTTGGATGTTTTCTCCCAATATATAAAGAGTTAGACATCTCATGACGTATAAAATCAAAGGCCTACGAGTCTAGTTTGTAACACACAAAACCTCGTATCCAACCGACATCAGAATAAAAAATTATGAGGATTTTACTGCGGACTACTTGGACAGAATCCAGGTCGCGATTAGGGTCGGGTCAAAATGTGGTATGTAGGCTTACTCGATGTTTTAAGCCATAAAAACATTTCTTTTCACTCCCTAACAAAAAATAAAGCTTAAGAGAGGGTTCTAATAGAGTTCTTGCATGATGAAGGTTAGTTTTTGACGATTTCTACCATTAAAGATTTCCCCCCGTGCCTAGAAACGTAATGTCTACACATCAATCATTTTCCCTTTCTATTAGCTGCGTTTGGAGCTAGTTTTTGAAGATATAAATTTGTAGTTATTGGTGTTTCTTCATGTTTTACACTTTGTTTGCTAAGGTAATCATCTCGGGACTCTTTTATGATTGTTTTTATGAAGTTCTATGGACGTTTCGTCAAGTTGGGGCCATATGGCAAATCTACCGATTTAAGCTCAATTATGAATTGTTTATAGGTGCATACCAGCTGTGTATATATATAGTGTGTATGAATCTTAGGACATAAGGAACAACTTTTAAGAAGAAACTACGGGCACTCGAGCGTTCATTGGAAAGGTATGTTAAGGCTAATCTCCGTCCCTCATTTTAGCACCACTCCTAGAAAATTCATAAAATGCCAAATGTGATATTTCGCTATTCTCTTGCTTGAAAGACCTTCGGTGAAAGGCATTGGGATCTTCGCTGAATTATTTTCATGATTTTATTAATTTGATATTCCACTTATTCGGATAAATAGAGTATTCGACATCTACTTATCATTTTATCGGTTTCCTTGATTATATGTCCGCATGTATGAATTTTTATTCTTCTTTGGGTGATGTGACTTAAAATATCACGGGAGACCCTTATTATTTGTAACCAACTCTCTTTCCCCAGTAAAGTTAGTATGAAAAATCTTTAAAGTAACTCACGATCTTTAAAACTCTCAAATATAACTTAAATGTTTAAACTATTTGAACACTTGATTTTTGAAATACTTCTTTTATAAATTATCTAGGAACCGAGTATAGGAACTAAGTAAATCACCTTAAACTTGTAATGAATATCTGCAAGGTTAGGTTATTTTTCTAAAATCCGAGTTAACTCTTCAAGCTTAGTTGGAAGAACATATTAGGTTCTACTCTCCGCTTTACATACCAGTACATTTTTATTCGTACTAACATCCCATTGCCTAGGGACGCTGTTTTTTGTTTCGTGTGTGTAGGCTTAGGCAGGGATTCTGATCGACCCACCTGGGAGGATTCAGGTTCAGATGTGAGTTGGTAAGATCCATCCTTTCCTGGGGATATTAGATGATCTTTACGTTTGTTGTACCGTTTGGGTATAGTCAGGACCTTGTACTGACAATGGTTATGTCACTCATAGAGGCTATTGTGGACACAATATTCTGCGTTTTCTTTTGTATGTTTCAATCTCCAGCCCATAGACTTGGCATGTATATATATGTGTGTGTAAGTAGGTATGTCTTCTATTGTGGCCTCATCGGCAAGCTAGTACATCTTTATTTTTTTGGCTTGTCTACCATTGTTTGTATGGTTTATTCTTATTTAGGTCATGACCTTCAGGTTCAGACTTCAATTCTTGGGGGTTGTGCTATCCAATCTTTTTGAATCACGGTTTGGTTAGCTAGTATATTTTGGTGGGTAACTCGATCTAATAGGGTATCGAGTGTCAAGTACACCCCCTATATCAGGTCATGACAAACTTGATATAAGAGCAGGTCGTATCTAGGGGGATCCACAAGCCGTGTCTAGTATAGTCTTGTTTATGGGTGTGTTGTGCACCACACTTATAATGAAGAGGCTACAGGGCAATTTGAAATGGCTACATTTCATGAGCAAAAGTATTAGAACATTTGAAATCTAAATTTTCCTTTACGTTTCTTATCTAACAGGCTACACTCGCTCCAGATATGGGATATCGAGAGATAGGTATGGATCCAATGGAAGGTACTAGCCATTCTCCACTTGGTCAAAGAGATAGATTTCCCTCGATGCACAAAATGAATCTCCAGTACCCCTAGTACTAGCTTCCCCGGGACCTGTTGAAGCCCGAGGAGATGCATGTCACGACCCAAGGGTATACCCTAGGTGTAACATGGCGTACTTGACCCCGAAGGGGTCTCATGCAAACCCTTAGCATATCATAACATAAGATAAATAGAAAAGTACAGAAAATTTAAAACTTCTTCTATCCAAACAATCGAAAACATTTTCATAAAGCAAGTGGAAGTTTTTACTACTCTTTGGTCTCAAACCATCTATTAAACTCTTGAAATAACGTGTTGGGACGCAGCCCATACAAAGTCTAAAACATAAATAAATGACATAAAGGAAATAATGGATTTGCCCTCGTAGCTATAAGGACTCACCACATCTTCAACTCTTCTTGCTCCTTGGAAACCTAGCCTTCAAACGAACTCAATCTCCGAAACCCTACATTTGATTAGAATGTAGGCAAAGTATACGTTAATACAAAATGTACCAAGTATGATAGCTAGAACAACATCATAAGAGCATCTCAAAATGGTTAGTCAACATAAGACATAAGCATAAGAGATAATAACATAGTGATAGCATAATCTCCAACATAAGCATCATATAATCATAAGTCAACATAAGACATAGTTAATGAGCATAGGAGATATATCAAGTTCATGTCATGGTCTTTACTTAGACTTTCATATTTACATAATTCAACCTTTAGTCTTCATATTACAAGAGAACTACTTCACAAGACACCTCAAAGCATACTTGTGCAAAGCAAGAATAGAATCCCATAATACCATCCAAGACAAGTACCTCTTTTTGGTCATTCTTGGACATAGTCCACATTCACAGTCAAGACCTAGGTTTTCATGTCATAAGAGCACTATACTCCTAAGAAACCTCAAGGGACACTTGTGCAATGCATGAATGGCATCCCATAATACCACTACACTAAGCATATATTGGAGTCACTCTATTCATGCTTACTATTCATAGGTGTCATTCTTGACCTACTATATATAGACAAGGAACTACCATCTTAGGGTAATCATATCATGGAAGGAAACTATAGAAACAATCAAATCTAAGCATACATCACATAAGAGGACACTTCATAAGTAGCTTGAAGTCATAGTTGCCCAATGTATGAACGACATCCCATACTACCATTCACACTAAGTACTTCTTTAGGCTAGCTTACTCACTGCTTACTATTTATCATTCTAGACTATCAAAGAATAGCACCCTACTAGGCTAGACCTAACTACCATGGAAAACACACTATCATGTAAACCAAGCTAACAAGGAAGAATACAAGTATTCCAACCTAGCTATAATGCAAACATTCAATACGATGCATGATATCCTTAGGGGAGTATGAATCCTAAACCATAAGCTACCCTTAGAAGAGTATGAATCCTCAATCCTAAGCTACCATAAAATGGTCTTGGCCTAACCAAGTCATGCTACCATGAAGGCATTCTAACAATGCTAGTTCAAGCTACCCTTAGGAGAGTATAGGTCTTCAATCCTAGGCTACCATGCCTTCACTAATGCAAGCTACCATGAAAAGCATCTTACAAATGATAATTCAAGCTACCATGAAGAGCATCCCACAATTACTAATTCAAGCTAACCTTAGGAGAGTATATTTCCTCAATCCCAAGCTACCATTAGGACTTCTAACTCATGCGACGGAAACAAGTTATGCATGAAGGGATTGTGTGACACCATTTCAGTCTATTCTATTCTAACATGCTTTAATTTATTTTAGGTGATTAACCTTTCAATCTAGAACCATTATTGTGAGAATCCCTTTCACATTCTACATACTTGCATTCACATAGTTCTAGGTAGGTCATGCTGGTAAAAGCTTTCCACCACAACTCTATCTACTTTTTATACCAATTTCATGCAAGCTATTTCATCATGTTATACTTACTCTATAAGCCCTAGTGATCAACATTATGACTTCAAGCCCTACTTTCATGCTTTACTCCACAATCATCATACTAGGCTAGATCACAAGACATATTAGTCACAAGTCTTAGTCATAAGCAATTCGAAGTATAATTCATCATAAAGTCCCAATTTTAGTCACTATAATTCATGATCTATCATACATTCATAAATCTATTTAAATTCCTGAATTCATATTCATATTCATATTCTTGAACAAGTTCTATACATGATAACAATTCTAGAAGATCTATCACGAATCATCAATTTCCCTTCACAAGGCATAAACCCACACACTTTGATTTCTAGGGTTAACCATGGAATTCACATAAATTCTTCATAATATCATGAATCAACACTAAATCAACTATAAATAAGTATTATCTAACCAATTGGAGTCATACCCAACTAAACCCACACATTTGAAGAAACCCTAGCTTAGATTGGGGTTCTTCTTCGCAAATTTTGGGGAATTTCTAGGGGACTCTATGGGTGGAAGAACCCATAGATAAAAAGCTAAACATACCTTAAGAAGATTCACCACTAATTTGAAGTGAAAAGGCTACTCCTTGAACCCTAGACTTGACCTTCTTCTTCTTATTTTTCTTCAATGGATTCCTAGAGAGAGAATTATTTGAGAGGGAGTGAGTTCTTAGATGAATGAATTAATTGAGTTAGTTTAGGGTCTTATTAGGTATTTATAGGTGGTTTAATAACTTATTAACCGACCTCCCTAACCCTAACTAATTACTTAATTAATTTTCTAAACCCCTAACTAAAACTAAAATCTTAAAAACTGTTTGGACGTACGGAACCCCCACCCACGGACCATGGGTGGGTTAACGGGCCATACTGGTTGACTTGTGGTTCCTTAATGGAACTAGGGAAATCAGGGGAGGTCAAGCCTCGCCCCATGACCCCCACCTATGGGGCGTGGGTCATCCCACGGCTCGTTGGTGCCCATCCGTGGACCAAGTTGTTTTTGATAACTTTTGGGCTGTTTTAATGGTCCTCTTCAAGGACCCCTTCGGTGGTCGTACCTTGACGCCCTAACCCTAAAACCCCTATTCTAAGTAAGGGAGTCATTTTACGAGTTTTAACCCTCATACGAAATTCAAAAGCTCCCATACAAGGCTCTAGAACTCTATAGTTCACTCACTAGTTTCCGGGGCATACAATATCTCCCCTTTGGGATCATTCGTCCTCAAATGACGATTCTAAACACTTCTTAAAGTCACAACTCTAGACTAGCAACCCATCATGCATGCACTACATCTAAATGCACACAACCAAGGACGAAAACTTCAATACCAAGCTAAACACATTCAATGCAACACAAGGGAGTAGGAACTACTTCTACCAACCCAAAATGCATGAATTCTACATTTTACTCATTTTCAAGGAGGAACTACCATATCCTAACTAAAACATGCTCAACATACACTCATGGTGCCTAAATGAAAATTACTCTAAAAAAATGCATTTATTCAAGGAGGAATCTTTCAACTCCAAACTAAGGCATACTCATAATCTTACCTCATGAAGTCTATATGCAATTTGACTCAAATGCACTACAACTTGAAGAAAAAACTGCATATAAGTCATTTCTAACAAGACCTAAGCATTTTCATGAACGTGCATATAAGGAAATCATGGCAACATATAAATACACAATAACCTTGCTAGATAGGCACACTATCTCCCATTTGGGAGTAAGCCTACTCAAGCTCTTCTAAACAACATTCATACTAAATACAACTTCAAGTCCAACATAATAAGTCATAAAAGACAAGAAATTCGGAAATTTACTAAAGCATAAAACACATACCAGAAGGGAACATGAGGAGATCACTCTTGATCTTCTCTAGATTGGAGAGCATAAAACCTATTCTTCTTTTGAGGCTCCACCTCCCCACTACTAGTGGCAACTTGCTTACCCTCTCTTATTGTAGCCTTTGCCTTTGGACAATCTTTCTTCATGTGGCCACTCTCACCATAACTATAGCAACCTTCTCTACCGGCTAAACACCTATCTTCATGCCTCTTACCACACCTAGCCAAGTGGGCCATAGGGACTCATTACCTTTCCCTTGTGGAGTAGGGGTAGACACCCTCTCATCCTTATGCTTAGGAGCATTAGAAAAGCCTTGTCCGAAAAACTTTTGTCGATTCATAGAATGACCATGTCCATCGGACCCATCATGAAAAGACTTATCATCTTCCATCCTAGACCTCTTTTTATCCCTAGATCTTGCCTCATCAAGCTTATCTTCCTCCATTTGTTGGGCATACACCATAAGACGTGAAATATCCATATCATCATGGAGCATTTTCGTACGACATTCTTTTGATACTAACTTGGACACCCCCATCACATACATATTCATCATATCCCTCGGACTTGCTACCATAGATGGAGCATACTTAGACAATAGAGTGAATTTCAAGGAATAATCATTAACACTCATACTACCTTGCTTAAGGTTGATGAACTCTCCCACCTTGGCTTCCCTCAACTCCCGCAAAAAGAACCTATCTAGAAATGCCTCCTTAAACACTTCCCACTCTATAGGACCTACTTCTACCGGCCTACTATCTTTCCATTGTTCATAAGATATTTGAGCCACATCCTTCAATTGATAAGCGACTAGTTCCACTTTCTCTCTCGAAGTTACCCCCATGATAGCAGGTGTCTTATAAACCTCATATATGAACCAATTCAGATCCTCTTCCACCTTGGAGCCACTAAACTCCGGAGGATTCATCCTCAAAAACTCTCTCACTCTAGAAGCAGCCATCCTCCTTATTGGGTTTGTCGGAGCCACAACCTCTCTATTGGCTTGCGCTGTCAAGGCTTGAGCCAACAATTGCCTAGAAGCCCTAAACTCTACAAGAGTGACATTCGCAATTGGCGAGTCAATTGGAGCTTGAGGAGGAGCTTGGTGTGGAACTTGGAGAGGAACCTTTTGTTCTCCATTGTCTTTCTCATCTCTCCTAGCATTAGCCCTTGTATTAGGCATACCCTGAAAAACAACGGGCACAGATTGAAGAAAGGCCTACTAAAGCCAAAATCTATGGCACGACTAAGAGAATGAAGAAGTGAGATTTCCTAAACATCCAATAGCCTCCTATTCATAAATGTGGTGCACTTCACATTTATGAACAAGACTCTACTAGATGTGGTTTAAGACAATCTCTGATTACCAACTTTGTCACGACCCAAGGGTATACCCTAGGTGCAACATGGCGTACTTGACCCCGAAGGGGTCTCATACAAACCCTTAGCATATCATAACATAAGATAAATAGAAAAGTACAGAAAATTTAAAACTTCTTCTATCCAAACAATCGAAAACATTTTCATAAAGCAAGTGGAAGTCTTTACTACTCTTTTGTCTCAAACAATCTATTAAACTCTTCAAATAAAGTCTTGGGACGCAGCCAATACAAAGTTTATAACATAAATAAATGACATAAAGGAAATAATGGGTTTGTCCTCGAAGCTATGAGGACTCAGCAAATCTTTAACTCTTCTTGCTCCTTGGAAACCTAGCCTTCAAAAGAACTCAATCTCTGAAACCCTACATTTGATTAAAATGTAGGCAAAGTATGCATTAGTACAAAATGTACCAAGTATGATAGCTAGCACAACATGATAAGAGCATTTCAAAACGGTTAGTCAACATAAGACATAAGCATAAGAGATAATAACATAGTCATAGCATAATCTCCAACAAAAGCATCATATAATAATAAGTCAACAAAGACATAGTTCATGAGCGTAGTAGATACATTAAGTTCATGTCATGGTCTTTACTTAGACTTTCATATTTACATACTTCAACCTTTAGTCTTTCATATTACAAGAGAACTACTTCACAAGCCACCTCAAAGCATACTTGTGCAAGGCAAGAATATCATCCCATAATACCATCCAAGCTAAGTACCTCTTTTTGGTCATTCTTGGACATAGTCCACATTCCTAGTCAAGACCTAGGTTTTCATGTCATAAGAGCAATATACTTCTAAGAAACCTCGAGGTAAACTTGTGCAATGCATGACTGACATCCCATAATACCACTCACACTAAGCATATCATGAAGTCACTCTATTGATGCTTACTATTTATAGGTGTCATTCTTGATCTAATAGATATAGGCAAGGAACTACCATCTTAAGTGAATCATATCATGCAAGGCAACTATAGAAACAATCCAATCTAAGCATACATCACATAAGAGGACACGTCATAAGTAGCTTCAAGTCATACTTGTGCAATGATTGAATGGCATCCCATACTACCATTCACACTAAGTACTTCTTTAGGCTAGGTTACTCAATGCTTACTATTTATCATTCTAGACTATCAAAGAATAACACCCTACTAGGCTAGACATAACTACCATGGAAAAGACACTATCATGTAAATTAAGCTATACAAGGAAGAATACAATTATTCCAACCTATCTACCATGCAAATATTCAATATAATGCATGCTACCCTTAGGGGAGTATGAACCCTCAACCCTAAGCTACCCTTAGGAGTGTATGAATCCTCAATCCTAAGCTACCATGAAATGGTCTTGGCCTAACCAAGTCATGCTACCATAAGGCATTCTAACAATGCTAGTTCAAGCTACCCTTAGGAGAGTATTGGTCCTCAATCCTAGGCTACCATGCCTACACTAATGCAAGCTAGTGAACTACCATGAAGAGCATCCTCCAAATGCTAATTCAAGATACCATGAAGAGCATCCCACAAATGCTAATTGAAGCTAACCTTAGGAGAGTATGTTTCCTCAATCCCAAGCTACCATGAGGACGTATAACTCATGCTACATAAACAATCTATACATGAAGGGATCATGTGACAACACTTCAAGATATTATATTCTAACATGCTTTGATTCATTTTAGGTGACTAAACTTTCAATCTAGAAACATTCTATGTGAGAAGCCCTTTCACATTCTACATACATGCATTCATATTGTTCTAGGTAAGTCATGTGGGTAAAAGCCTTCCACCACAACTCTATCTACTTTTTATACCAATTTCATGCAAGCTATTTCATCATATTAGACTTACTCTATAAGCCTTAGTGATCAACATTATGACTTCAAGACCTACTTTCAAGCTTTACTCCACAATCATCATACTAGGCTAGATCACAAGACATATTAGTCACAAGCCTTAGTCATAGGCAATTCTAAGTATAATTCATCATAAAGTCCCAATTTCAATCACTATAATTCATGATCTATCATACATTCATAAATCTATTTCAATTCATGATTTCATATTCCTATTCTTGAACAATTTCTATACATGATAACAATTCTAGAAGATCTATCAAGAATCATCAATTTTCCTTCACAAGGCATAAACCCACATACTTTGATTTCTAGGGTTAACCATGGAATTCACATAAATTCTTCATAATATCATGAATCAAAACTAAATAAACCATAAATAAGTATTATCCAACCAATTGGAGTCATGCCCAACTAAACCCACACATTGGAAGAAACCCTAGCTTAGATTGGGGTTCTTCTTCACAAATTTTAGGAAAATTCTAGGGGACTCTATGGGTGGAAGAACCCATGGATGAAAAGCTAAACATACCTTAGGAAGATTCACCACGAATTTGAAGTGAAAAGGCTGCTCTTTGAACCCTAGACTTGACCTTTGTCTTCTTCTTCTTCTTCAATGAGGTCCTAGATAGGGTATTATATGAGAGGGAGTGGGTTCTTAGATGAATGAATTAATTGAGTTAGTTGAGGGTCTTACTAGGTATTTATAGGTGGTTTAATAAATTATTAACCGACCTCCCTAACCCCTAACTAATTAATTAATTCATTCTCTAAACCCCTAACTAAAACTAAAATTTTAAAAGTTGTTTAGACCTACGAAATCCCCACTCATGGACCGTGGGTGGGTTGATGGGACGTACTGGTTGGCTCGTGGTTCTTTACTAGAACTAGGGAGATCAGGGGAGGTCAAGCCTCGACCCACGACCTCACCTTTGGTGCGTGGGTGCCCATCTGTGGACCAAGGTATTTTTGACTGCTTTTGGGTTGTTTTAAGGGTCCTCCTCAAAGACCCCTTGGATGGTCCTTGAGGGGTCGTACCTTGATGCGCTAATCCCTTAAACCCCTATTCTAAGTATGGAAATAATTTTACGAGTTTTCACCCTTATACGAAACTCAAAAACTCCCATACAAGGCTCTAGAACTCTCTAGTATTCTCACTAGTTTTCGGGGCATTACAATGCAGTACCCCCAGCCTCACCAGTTTCATTAGCACCTGAGGAAGCTAGGGATACAGGACCTCCAGTACCTATTGTTCCTCTAACAGAGACTGGGGAGCAAGGGATGAAGGAGGCAGTTTAGTTGATGACTAGGATGGTTTATATTCATGAGCGACAACTGGAGTCAAGAGTAGATACTCGGAGAGGTCGGTCAGAAAGTTCGAAGGTACGAGAGTTTCTTCATTTGGCCCCTCCATTATTTACGGGATCTAGTCCTACTGAGGATCCCAAGGACTTTATAGACCATATGTACAGAGTATTGAGGGTGATGCATGCCTCCGTCACAGAGGCTGTGGAATTGGCTTCTTTTCGGCTACATGATGTATCCACCCTTTGGTATGAGGCCTGGGAGAGATCTAGAGGATGTGATGCTCTGCCAGTAAAGTGGGAGGACTTTTCTGAGGCCTTCCTTGCCCACTATTTGCCACAGAAATTTCGAGAGGCCCGCCTTGACCAATTTATCAATCTTAAGCAAGGGAACATGAGTGTCAAGGATTATAGCCACAAGTTTAATTCTTTGGCGAGATATGCACCAGATATTGTACGTACTATGAGAGCCAAAGTTCATTGTTATGTTGATAGTTTTGCAGATCATCTGATAAGAGAATTGCAGGGTAACATCTCTATCGGATGATGTAGACATTTCCTGCATACATGTTTTCACTCAGACTATAAAGGACCTTTCTCAATGGATTTGTGATACCCGCAGGGATAGGGAGCAGAGTAAGAAGACCCGTACTATGGGGTCTTATAGGGAGAAACATGGTGATTTTAAGCCCCCATTCTATCAATATCCATCTCGGCCAATGGGTAGTGTCTCACCACAGGTACAGGGACCGCGGTTTGATCGTTATAGTTAGTCAGGACCAGGTCAGAGCTCAGGGCAACCTGAGGGTCGTCAACAACATCGTTCCATATAGATAAGACATCCCATTCCTTTATGTACATAGTGAGGTAAGCCACACACTGGGAAGTGTAGACATGGTTCAGGTGCTTGTTATCATTGTGGCCATAGAGGACATTTTATTAGTCGGTGCCCGAGGTTGAGTAGAGGTGATCTAGCTCAGCCTTCAGGATCCACAAAAACATCTTCACCCTCAGTCCGTGCCTCGCGACCAGATCCACAGTCTACTCAGGGTCGTGGTAGAGGGAGAGGTGGAGGAGATACAGGTTCGAGCGGTGGCCAGAACCGCTTTTATGCACTCACATACCGACAAGATTCTGAAGCATCCCCTGATGTTGTCACAAGTATATTGATGATATCTTTTCAAGTTGTGTACGTATTGATAGACCCTGGATCTACATTTTCATATATTACTCCATTTATTACTAGTAAGATTGACATGAAATCTAAGTGCTTGCCACAACCAATTTAGGTGTCTACAGTAGTTGGCGACTCTATTTTATCTAGTCGTGTCTATCGAGGTTGTACGGTGTTAATTAGTGATCATCCAACCTCTGCTGATTTAGTTGAGTTGATTATGCTAGATTTTGATGTTATCATGGGTAAGGATTGGTTGGCAGCTTGGTATGCTAATATTGATTGTCGTGCAAAGATAGTCAGATTTTACATTCCAGGTGAGCTAGTCCTTGAGTGGAAGGGTAATGCAACTACAACCAAGGGTAAGTTTATTTCATACCTTAGAGTTCGAAAGTTGATTGCTAATGGTTTTATATACCACATGGTTCATGTAAAGGATACTAATAAGGAGTCCACGACTCTTCAGTCAATTCCTATCGTAAATGAATTTTCGATAGTATTTCTTGATGATCTTTCTGGAATTCCTTAGAAAGGGAAATTGATTTCGCTATAGACTTGCTCCCTAATACACAGCCTATATCGAGACCCCCTATAGAATGGCACCTGCAAAGCTAAGAGAATTGAAGGAACAACTGAAGGACTTGCTCGATAAAGGCTTCATCAGGCCAAGTACTTCCTCATGGGGTGCTCCAGTGCTCTTTGTTCGAAAGAAAGATGGCTCCTTACGAATGTGTATCAACTATAGACAACTAAATAAAGTCACTATTCATAATAAATATCCTCTTCCACGGATTGATGACTTATTTGACCAGTTACAAGGTGCCAAATGCTTTTCCAAGATTGAATTGCGGTCTCGTTACCATCAGTTGCGAGTCAGGGAATTTTATATCCCAAAAACAACATTTAGGATAAGGTATGTCCATTTTGAATTCCTTGTCAAATGATTTCATGTATCAGGACACTTCTTCCAATTCTAAGTACCAACGATTGGTGGAATCCCACAGGGAGTGGTATGTGTTTAAGATTCAAGAGCCAAGTACAAATATGTTCAAGTCAATCATAGGTAAAAACATTTACGAATCAAAGCATATTTCAAATTAAGGGTGACACAAGTGTCAAATATGGGGATTTTGACTGTAATTATCAACTACAACAGCAACAAATAACACAAATAGACAAGTAAAGAGATGCGTTCTTGAGATGTGATTGGATTATAGGCTAAGGTAGAGAAATGGGTAATTGCAATTGATAGTAAATAGCTGTGAATCAGTGAATAAGCTAGACTTTAGTGGGGATAAACTTTCTCTCAAGCAGCTTACCCCAAATCAAATTGGTTTCTCTCGAACACTAATAAGCAGCAATTAAGAACAACCTTCGCTTTAGTCCATTCACTCTCTCGAGCTGAATCTGTGGAAAAGGGTTTAGGATTCACTCTCTCGAGCTGAACCCATGACAACCCAATACCCATAGACCATCAAATCAGTAGTCTTGGTTTTAAAAGCTCTCTCTCAAGCAAGCCAAAAACACGAAGTTAGAGTTGTATTTGCAATTACAACCCTTTAAATTGAACCACAATTACTGATTGAAATCACTTTTAAACAACATTTAAATTATCAATTAACAATACGAAGCAGCTAAATCAACCCATAATCACAGAATCACACCCCAAGAATTGGGGTTTTAGCTAGACATCATAAAAAGATAGAAACCGTTACCAAATTGTGTTTCCATCAACTAGGTATGATTAATTTCGACTTTACAAAGGTCAAGGCTAAAGAATCTCAAAGACCCACTTCCAATTTATTAAAAATGGAAATCTTCAAATCTTCAAAGCTAAGGAAAATATTATCTCCAAACTCTGAGTTCTAAGTTCCAAACTTGAAAACTGAATAATAATAAAACTTCGATACTAAACTAAGAAATTAAAAATGTATTTATAGTCGCCAAAAATATGTTGCGAACGACCATTCGGCGCAATAAGTTGGGATCGCCAATCAACTCAGCGATTCGCCCTTTAGTCAATTTCATCGCCTTTTCACTTTGGCTTTCATCATCTTCAAGTTCTGTAACTTTGGGTGATCTAGCACTGCATCGTGGAACTGTTCGGTGACTCGCCAACTGCTCGTTTCTATCGCCGACTCGATTTTCTCCTTCAGGGCATGGCACACTGGAACTTTATGCGAGATCATGGCCATTCGGCGACTCACCCAATGGGTTAGGCAATCATCGAGTCCTTTTTTCTTCGTTCTTTCAACTGCCTTGTTCCTTTTTGCTCATTAGTGTCCATGCTTTGTTCCTCAATCCATATACCTGAAAATCAAGGATTTACATCAGTTATTGGCACAAAATATGCATTTGAGGACACTAAATCTATTGAAATAAGGCCTTAAATGAGTCCAAATCGTGGACTCATCAACACCCCCAACTTAAAATTTTGCTTCTCCTCAAGTAAAACTCAAGTTCAACAGCTGAAAAAGGATGTCTCAATCAGTGCTACACAAGACTCAAGTATGAATGCACACAAAAAGACTCAACTTACTCATGCAAGGAACAATTGTGCACTCAAACATTTAAGGTGTGACTCACCATTACCAAAGAATCTCAAGCTCATAATACTTGCTTCAAATGCAAGTTCAAGCTCAACAAAGGTGTTTAAATGCCCTCACACAAAGGATGATTCCATATCCACACACAATGGTTCAACAATTTAAAGCTTCGGAATCAAATGCAACACTCACACTCACAAAGATGAACATAATGCATGACTCCACCCATAGGTTTGTCCGTATTTTCAAATCAACAATTGTTTCAGCTCATTCAAGATAACAAATGAGGCTTGTAACAGGGTTGAGTGCAAAGGTATGGTCATTTAGGCTCAGTGGTTGTTTTCCTCATGAAATGTGCTATGAACAACACTTTCTTCCCTCTTCTTTATCATTCTCATTCATGCTCAAAGGTCACCCCATTATTCACTTTCCATGGACATGCTGGATACCCCATTTTCTTTGTACTTTCACAACTTTATTTCATAACTTTTTCATTCTTTTTCTTTTCTTTTTCTCCCTTATTTTTGTATGGAGGGGTTCCATTTTTTTCAAAATCATGGTTCAAGGGGACTTCTTTGCATTTCTTGATTTACCTTCTCTTTTCACCACACCCCCAACTTAGGCTTTTGGCCTAAGTTGTCTATTCACACAAACCACAAATCATGAGGATTAATGGTAATGGATTAAGAAAGGTCACAATTTCATTAAGTTTCTTCCAAGAAAAGGGTAAGGCTCAAAAGGTGTTCAAGTGAAGTTCGCACACTCACAAGGTAGGCCACAAAAAGAGGTATAATGTCAAATTGTTTCACACTCTTCAAAGTTGCCTAAGATTATCTCGAGAGCTTGCATCACTTAGTCAACCAGACCAACGGGGCAAATTCTAGGTGTCATCACACATGGTTCACGGTAAGCTCATCACACAAGGCATTGATACCAATGTCAAACAAGACTCCACACTTTTGCTAGTGTGCAATGTTCATCACAAAAGACACTTCGATGCTTGGCTAGTCACAGCGAGATGCAAAAAGTTCACATATTGTCTATGCAACTTTATTTGGCCTCATCGTAGCTGCACATTCATTTTTTTCGATTATGAACACTATTAAAGTCATCAGTATTGATCAACACCGATACTCAAATTTGCAAGAGAACAACAACATTCAAACACTAACAAGAGGTGGCACAAATTTTTTTGGAAGGGTCCAAAAATCATTTACAATTAAAACAAGGAGCCTCAAGCTCAATCATCCACAAAAACAGTGCAAAACACAGCTTATACCACAAAACCCAAATATGTAGACATAATAGTAGTCACAAAAGGTGGGCCTCACCCTACCACAAATAAAAACCATTTGTCCTTAAATGTAAGCAAAATAATATCCACAAGTCAAAAAATAAGACAGAGAGGAAGGTAAAAAGGAATTATGTCTAGGCAGTCACTCCATCTGTCTGGGAATCAATGCCCGGTGTAGTGCTTGGAAACTAGGCATCAATGCCCGGAGTCAACTCAGAAGGAGTAGCACCTGCACTAGGGTCAGGCAAGGGTGTATCCGCCAAAGAAGCTTGCACAACTGCATCTACCATTGCCTCTTCAGTCTTAGTAAGGCCCTTATACGGAGACTCCTCAGTAACTCCAAGCATCTCCTCATATGTCTCCACCTCAAAATCGGGATCAGCTGCCTCCCTAATTCCAACGTTATCTCTAGTGGTAGCCAGAGGCATATCCGGCTCTACTGGGACATTCGGGATATCCACCGTCCCGAAAATCATGGACATGTCAGTGGACTTCAGCTGGTCCACATCTCTCCTCAGTGCAGCAATGACAGCCTTTAAAGTTGCCACCTCCTCGGTGGCACCTTGGCCACGCTCACACACCGCTATCCTAGTCGCAAGGGCATCAATAGTAGCACTCAACAGTGTCACAACATCAATAAGGGCTATCTGAAACATGCCCAGAATGGAGGCCTCATGTCTAGTAGCATGACGATCAGCAGAATGGGCTAGCTGCCCCATTTGGAGTAATGCAGCCTGAGTGAGCAGGGTCCGGGAAAAAACAATAGCAGCAGCTCTGGGAGGCAATGTAGCAGTAGAGGAACTAGGGGGGTCAGAAGGCACAACACTGAATGTACCGGAAGGCCCAGGAGCAGGAGTAGGCAAAGGTGCCTCTGCAAGTAATATCTGAGGATCAGCAACCGGGGGTCTATCCATCGGGGCTGCCTTCTTCTTCTTTGCCTGATCCTTTAAATATTTTGCTTCAATCCTCCAGATAAGTGAAAGATGTGGAAATCACTTCCACAACCTTCTTCACATCTCTAGGAACCCGAGCCCGTCTACACAGTTCGGTGATCAACACCGAGAAGGGAAGTGAGGTCAGGCACTGCTTGGCCATAGTGGCTATCTCCTGCCAAAAGACCATACCCACATTTATGTGTTCTCATGCAATGATCGAGCCAAGATAAGTTGTCTTTGTGTGCGCGAAGGACAGACTCATTCTGGGATGGCATAACAGTATTACTGATAAAACCAAACCAGTACCTCGCAGCTACATTGAGGTCTTTCTTCTCTATCGGAGCCCCTACCTCAAACCACCTCGGCGTACTATCACATTTGAGAGGGGCGAGCCAGCTTTTCATTCCCTCTAAGGACTTAGTCTTTACACTGTACTGGTGAGCGTCAGCAATGTTGTTGGTACACTCCAAAACCGTATTTATAGTAGTACTGTCACACATCACTTTCTTGGACTAGACAACTACATAGTCAACTTGTTTGAATGCAGCTTTCTGCTTCTTTTTATGCGGTACCAAGGCCCCATAAGTAGCGTATAACTCCCAGACCCAATTTGGAATATAAAGACCTCGGGGTTGAGTGAAAAACTAGAATTTATGTGACTTGAGGCAACTCATTATCTCCGGGTGCCTGTCAATGACCCTATCAATGGACAGGCGCTTATCCTCAATGATTGTCCTCATCCCCTCAGTCTTTAGTCTATGAATAGACTTGGGAGGAGGACCATGTACTGGTGGTGTTAGGACCACTGTCTGTCCTTGAGCTAAAGGAGGAGTAGGGCTGGCCTGAGGAGTCCTGATCGTAGAAGGATCGTTCATCCTTTGGGATCGCAGCTCAGCCCTCTGTGTCGCTATTAGTTCATCATCCTAAGGCTCTAAAGCTACAGCCTGTTGTTTCTGGTGTTTACCATCACTCTCAGAAGTAGAGAGGTGAGTGGCGTAGATACCGTCACTATCAGATCTGGCCTCCGGTGACGCAGGTGCCTTCCCTTTTTCTTTGCCTTTCCCACCAGTTGTGGGAAGCTTGGTGGCCTTTCCCCTGGATGCAGTTGCATCCTCATTATTTTTATCCCCTTAGCCTTCTTTCGGGGTGGCATGTTTCTACCGACAAATTTTAGTTTGGCCATGTCTGCAAAATCATTAGGAAAAGTTAGAAACAATTCAAACAAAAGCACAGAAAAATAGTTGCAGACACACTCATCGAGCCAGTCGACGAGTCGCCGAATCTCTTTGGCGAGTTAGATCGAGCTTGCTGAAAGGATTGGCTCAAAATCTCAGCAGAATTTGGCATATCGGCGATAGGAAGGCCTTTGGGTGAATCGCCGATAGCATTCGGCGAGCAAGGATTAGCTCGCTGAAAGTTACAGTGCAATTAAGGGTCAAGGGCGCAGACAAAGGGGGATTAATGAGGATTTTCGGTGAGTTGCCGAGTGCATTCGGCGACCTCAGGCTTCTCACCGAAAGTTATAGAACCTAACTTCACTTTAGCAAACCGCCGAGTGGTTTAGCGAGCTCGACCCAACTCGCCAAACGACCCACGTGTCTAATTTCTACCCAACTCCTCAAATTCAATCCCGCAACCCCCAAAAACAAAATTAAAACATTCACCTATCAAATTAAACTAAGACCCATTACTCCCATGCCCCCGGGGTACTCAGGCTTCTCCCGGTTTGGCCAAATTTGGCCATTTGACGATTTTTTCCCTTAAGAATGATGTCAACCGCTCCATCATTGGGCAAAATACGTCATTTGTCACAAATACGAGCTACTTAGACTTCACCCGACCAAACCCCACAACATACAAGTTCAAACCCACAATTTTAACCAATTAATAAGGCACAAAACCATGGGAATTCAACAATAAAGGCAATACAAGTAAAATGTTTGAATTAAAACAGGCACACACATATACGATTACGATCAGAGAGGCCCAACACACATTATTAAGAAAAAATCATTGAAAATAAGTACAAAATTGCTAAATTAAGATTCAAGGTTCAGAAAATCAACCTTAGATGCCGATTAAAAAAATTGAAATGCTAGGCGGCAAAGTGATCCACTCCGAACACAAATCCGATGAATAAAATGTGGAAAAAATACAAAAATATTGAATACTAAAGTGTGGGTGTGAGTTTGGGAAGTTCAAAAGTGAGGGAAAGTGAAAGAGTTTGAAAGTTTAAACCTTTGGCCTTTAAAAACCATTCAGTTCTTACCTACTCAGCGATATTAGTTTTGCTTGCCAACCCACTCGGTGACATGCCGAGTGGGCTCTTACCTCACTGAGTTGTACAGGACCTCTAGTTAATGTGGGGGTCCAAACGGCGGACTAAGTCTTGATCGTCGACCTAGTCAGCGATTCGCCAAGTTACTCCTATACTCGGTGACTTTCACAGACTCCACTTTAAAATTGTCTTGAGTCCAATGACAATCCAAGTCGGGTTCGCCAACTTCTTCGGCAAGTTGCCAATCGGAATTTTAGCTCGCCAACCTGCACTTTTCAAACACCTTCCACACTTTGACCTGCACAATCAACACACCGTTATTTCAAACTTAAAAAGAAAGAAAATAAAACTTGGATTGCCTCCCAAGAAGCGCCTTAGTTAACTTCGCGGCATGACGCAAGTCCACAATCAAATATCATTCTTGGGGTTAGCCATAGTATCACTAGACAAACCCCCTTGCTGTCTCAGATTCAAATGAGACGAGATATGACCCATTTGAATCTCTAACTGCTTGATCGATATTGAATGAGAGGTAACAGTCTGGCTAAGGGTCAATACGTCTTCTTTCATTACTTGGCTTGGGTGGTATTATGGGATGCTATTCATGCTTTGTACTTGTATACTTTTGAGGTTACTTGAGAATGGTGCTATTTTGGTAAAAATGACCAAGAGTCAATTATGCTTGTGTAATACCTATAATGAAGACTTGGCTTATTGTGATTAAGGCTTATCTCCTATGCTCGTTAACTATGTCTTATGTTGACTTATATTTATATGATGCTTGGGTTGATGATTATTCATGGCTATGTTGATTGTGTTATGACCATGTTATTATCTCTTATGCTTATGTCTTATATTGACTAACCATATTTGAGATGCTCTTATGATGTTGTGCTAGCTTTCATACTTGGTACATTTTGTACTAACACATATTGCTTACATTCTATTCAAATGTAGGGTTGAGGAGGTTGAGTTGCTTTGAAGGCTAGGTTTCCAAGGATCAAGAAGAAGTTGAAGAATTGGTGAGTCCTCATAGCTTCGAGGGCAAACACTTATTTCCTTTATGTCTTTATTTCATGTTTTGAAACTATTGTATGGGTTGTGTCCCAAGTGTTTAGTCTAAAAAGTTGTATTAGATGGTTTGAGACAAAGTGTAGAAAGTCTTCCGTTTTCCTTTTTGAAAAATGACTTCAATTGTAAAAGTTTTAAATTTTCCCGTATTTTTTATTATCTTATGTTCAGAATGTGCTAAGGGCTTGTATGCGACCCCTTCGGGGTCAATTACGCCCTGTTACTTCCAGGGAGTAACCCCGGGTCGTGACAATTTGCAACTACAACCCTTTAAATTGAATCACAATTACTGATTGAAATCACTTTTAAACAACATTTAAACTATCAATTAACAATACCCAGCAGCTAAATCAACCCATAATCACACCCCAAAAATTGGGGTTTTAGCTAGACATCATCAAAAGATAGAAATCGTTACCAAATTGTGTTTCCATCAACTAGGTACGATTAATTTCGTCTTTACAAAGGTCAAGGTTGAAAAATCTCAAAGACCCACTTCAAATTTCTCAAAAATGGAAATCTTCAAATCTTCAAAGCTAAGGAAAATATTGTCTCCAAACTCAAAGTTCTAAGTTCCAAACTTGAAAACTGAATAGTATTAAAACTTCAATACTAAACTAGGAATTTAAAAATGTATTTATAGTCGCCAAAAATATGTTGCGAAGGACCATTTGGCGCAATAAGTCGGGATTGCCGATCCACTCGGCGATCCGAACTTTGGTCAATTCCATCGCCTTTTTGCTTTGGCCTTCATCGTCTTCAAGTTCTGTAACTTTGGGCGGTCTAGCACTGCATTGCAGAACCATTCGGCGACTCACCAACTGCTCCTTTCTATCGTTAACTCGATTTTCTCCTTCAGGGCTTGGCACACTGGAACTTTAGGCAAGATAATGGCCATTCGGCGACTCGCCCAATGGGCCATGTGATCATTAGGCCGTCTTTTGTTCGTTCTTTTAACTACGTTGTTCCTTTTTACTCACTAATGTCCATGCTTTGTTATTCCAAATACCTGAAAATCAAGGATTTACATCAGCTATTGGCACAAATATGCATTTGAGGACTCTAAATCTATTGAAATAAAGCCCTAAATGAGTCCAAATCGTGGACTCATCATCATGTCTTTTAGGCTTACAAATGCCCCTACAACCTTTATGGATCTTATGAATCAGGTCTTCAAACCATTCTTGGATGAATTTGTGATTGTGTTTATTGATGACATTCTTATATATTCACCGTGGGAAGCTGAGCATGCAGACCATTTGCGAGCTGTATTGCAGACTCTCCAAGATTGCAGGTATATGCTAAATTCTCTATATGTGATTTTTGGCTTACTTCTGTAGCTTTTCTTGGTCATGTTATTACAAGTGAGGGTATGAAGGTTGATGGACAAAAGATTGTAGCAGTGATGACTTGGCTGAGGCCCTTGAATCCAACAGAGGTTCGCAGGTTTTTAGGCTTGGCAGGGTATTACCGAAGGTTTGTGAAGGGATTCTCTTCTCTGTTTGAACCATTGACAAAATTGACACATAAGGCAACTAAGTTTCAGTGGACCGAGGCATGCGAACAAATCTTTCAGGAACTAAAAAAAGGCTTAGCACAATACCTACCCTAACTCCTATAGATGGAAATGAGGGATATGTTGTTTATTGTGATGAATCAAAAATTGGCCTAGGTTGTGTTCTTATGCAGCATGGTAAGGTTATTACATATGCCTCTAGACACTTGTGGAAGCATGAGCAGAATTATCCTACACATGATCTTGAGTTGGCTGAAGTTGTCTTTGCCCTAAAAATTTGGCGGCATTATCTATACGGGGTTCATATAGATATTTTCACCGATCACCAGAGCCTTCAGTATTTACTTAAGCAGAGGGAGTTGAACCTATGACAAAGGAGATGGATAGAATTATTAAAGGACTACGATGTTGACATTTTATATCATCCCAACAAAGCTAATGTTGTTGTTGATGCGCTCAGTCGGAAATCCATGGGTAGTCTAAGTCATGTTGAAGCTGATAAGGCAGGAATTACAAAAGACCTATGCCAGCTAGCTAATTTGCAAGTATATGCAGGAGGTGGATGTGTTGTCATTCAAAATATGGCAGAATCTTCATTTGTGACTGAAGCAAAAAGGCAGGAACATGAAGATCCCGAGATTAGGAAATTGAGGGAAAGGATTCCACAACAGTAACAACCTTTATTTGAGCTAACTGGAGATGGAATCCTTAGATACCAAGGTCGCTTATGTGTACCGGAAGTTGGAGAGCTCCGTACAAAGATTCTTTTAGAGGCCCATTATTCTATATATGTAGCTCACCATGGAGTGACGAAGACGTTTTGGGACCTTCGACAGATCTATTGGTGGAAGGGCATGAAAAAAGATATTGCAGAGATGGTAGCTGAATTTCCCAATTGTCAACAAGTTAAAGCAGAGCATCAGAGGCCTAACACAGTATATTGAGCTTCCATTATGGAAATGGGATATGATAAATATGGACTCCATTACTGGTTTTCCTCACACTTCACGAAGGTATGATTCCATTTGGGTAATTATCGATAAGCTGACAAAATTTGCTCATTACTCTCCAGTTAGGACGACATATTCAGCTGAAGATTATGCCAGGCTTTACATTCAGGATATTTTTTGCCTTCACAGAGTTCCATTATCTATCATCTCATATCAAGGAGCTCAATTTATAGCACATTTTTGGAGATTGTTTCAGAAGGGTCTAGGCCCTCAAGTAAATCTTAGCACCGCTTTTCATCCACAAACTTATGGGCAGGCAGAATGTACTATTCAGACGGTTGAGGATATGTTATATTCTTGTGTGTTGGATTTTAAAGGAGGTTGGGATCAACATCTACCTCTTATCAAGTTTGCTTATAATAACAACTTTCAAGCTAGTATTCAGATGGCCCCTTACGAAGCATTATACAGGCAGAAGTGTAGGTCCCTGATTGGTTGGTTTAAGCTCGGGGAAGTAGATTTGCTAGGTCCCAATCTAGTCCAACAAGCGATTGAAAAGGTTAAGCTTATTATAGATCAGCTTCATACAACACAGTGTCGGCAGAAGTCTTATGCAGATGTTCGGCAACAGAACTTAATGTTTGATGTAGAAGATTGGGTTTTCCTGAAAGTGTCGCCTATGAAAGGCATCATGCGATTCAGAAAGAAAGGGAAGCTCAGTCCTAGGTACGTTAGACCGTATAGGATTATTTGGAAGATTGGTATGGTGGCATACAAGCTTGATTTTCCTTCAGAATTGGAAGCAGTCTATCATGTATTTCATGTTTCTATGTTACGGAAGTGCATTGGAGATCCTTCACGTATTATGCCCATTGAAAATATTTGCATCGCTGAAGATTTATCTTTTACAGAGGTACCAATAGGGATTTTATATCAGAAAGTAAGCTTCATTCTTTCCTGGTGCTATCAAAGGATGTTTAGTTATTTATACAGTTTGGGTATAGTCGGGGACTTGTTCCAACAGTGTTTATGTCACTCATAGAGGCTATTGTGGATACCATATTTTGGGTTTCTTTTGTATGTTTCAATCTCCAGCCCATAGTACACCAATGTTTTTACAGTTTATTCTCGTTCATGTCATGACCTTTAGGGTCCACGCTTCACTTTTTAGAGGTTGTGCTGCCCAATCTTTTTGTCTCACAATTTTGTTAGCTCATATTTTTAGTGGATAACTCGATCTAATAAGGTATCGAGTGCCAGTTACGCCCCTATCTTAGGGCGTGACATAAATCAGCATTGAAGAAAACCCATGGAATTGAAGAAAACCCTATCTTAATTGGGGAATCTAACATTACAAAATTGTAGAATTTGGGAACTCCATAGAGGAAAGAGCTTCATGGATGAAAACTATCATACCTTGATGCCAAAATCTTGGAAGCAATGGAGGATTAGGAGGCTTGATCTTCAAACCCTAGCTTTCTTCTTCAACTTCTAGAGAGAGAAACATTTGAGAGGAGGAGCTTGATCAACTTTTGGAAATTTAAGAGAATGAATTTAGTTTGGGTGATTTGAGGGTTTAAAATCATTATATAGGGCTTTAGGTAGAAGGAAAAATGACATAGTATTGGCTTAAAACAATTAGGAAAAGACCCTACAACCCCTGACTTAAAACGGCCTAAATTGGTCACTGGAAGCCCAAAACGGGTCGTCATCATCACCATGGCCCGTCAAACGGGTCGTGAAGAAATCTTGCCTGACAGGGCTTTACTATGTTGGGGATAACTTTTTACACCGAGCTTGGAATAAGGCAACCTCGGTGGAGTTGGAAAGAGGACTCAGAGCTCTTTAATGTCGTAATTTATGGGCCACCTAATTTATTTTGGGCTAAAAGATATGATCAATTGAAGTTGACCCTAAACTCTAAGTCTAATGAAAACCCTTCACGGACGATTTCACGGTCCGTATGGGGCTTCACGGGTCGTTGTGATGCCCGTGGCCCTTGACCAGTGGCTAGGAGAGGACCCTCCTTGTCCTGACCTTTCTCACAACCAGCATCAGTCCTTGAGGCTCACCATGGGACGTCTAAGGGCTCGTGGGAGGGGAGCCCCTCTTAGCTAGGTTCTGAAAGCTCTTCACGAGCACCACCACGAGCCGTGGTTACCTTCACCACCCGTCAAGGGCTCCATGAAGGGTCCCATAGCTCAGTTTTAGGCTGGTAACTTCCTGTTTGGCCCCTTTTATTTCCCTCTTGATTACGAGGTGTTACATTATCTCCCCTTGGGAACATTCATCCTCGAATGGAACTCAAACTAGCACAAAAAGAGTATGAGAGAAACTAACAACCCAATCATTAATACAACTTCATCAAAATGCACATATCCAAGGAGGAATGTCGACTCCAAACTATAACAAGTCCAACACATCATAAGGAAGATAGGAACTAGACCTAGCAGCCCATCATGAATGCAATCACATAAATGCATATATTCGAGGAGGAAATTTCAACTCCAAGCTAAAGCATGTTCAAAACATATTTTCATGAGGTCTATATGCAACTCATACTCAAATGCACATAATCGTGAAGTAATCAAGTAAGCTAAATCATATCTTTTGAAAATCAAATCATCCATGAGCATGCATGCATGAGGAAACATGAGGATAACTAAGACACAAAAGTCCTAAAGAGTGAGCCATGAAGGTCTAAGACCTCAAGCTAGACCCTAATATAAAGGAAAGAGATAAGGATACTAAGACATCTCATCGCCTTCGAACTTTCACCCATCAAACCATAACAAGTAACTCTTCCAAAATCAAACTAATCTAGTAACACACTAACCATGAAGCACACTATCTCCCCCTTTGGAGAAAACCTCTCTAGGCTTTTCAAATCTATCTTCCTCAATCCCAAACATAACAGCAACGTCTAACAACCACTAAACCATTGATACAAGTTTCCACAAGATTTTTCAAGGACTACTTAAACACAATCTCCATAAATGGAATCTTACCATATCCAACGAAACACCTAACATCAAGAAATACATAACCACAAGCTAAAGGAGCTTAACTTACCAATTACCGCATTCGTGGAACCCTCATGATCTTCTTGGGTTTGAAGAGCATAGAAACTATCTTGTTTCCAACCACCACTAGGACAGGAGTAAGGGTAGGGTTGAGCCTATCGATGATTATCTCCCTCATTCTTAGCAACCGTAGGTCAATGCCTTATCTTATATAATCCATTTTACACAACCAAAACATGCATTAGTACCGGCTAGACACTCACCCTTATGTCTTCTCCCACACTCCATACACTCAGGCTACATTTGCTCACTAGAACCCTTACCTTCAAAATGACTACCTCCATCAGACCTTGAATGTGAGAACTCACCATCATCCCTTCTTGCCCTCTTTGAATCCCTAGTTTTCCCCTTAAGCTTTTCTTCTTCTATTTGTTGTGCATGAACCATCAAACGGGAGACATCCATCTCCTTAACAAACATGTCGGTTAGGCATTCTTTGACCACTAAGTCAGAAGCACCCGACACAAACTTACTCATCCTTTCCCTTGGATCGGCAACCATAGTTGGAGCATATTTAGACAATTGCATGAATTTCAAGGCATACTCCTTCACACTCAAATCTCCTTGATGAAGGTTAATGAACTCAAGTACCTTTGCCTCTCTTATCTCAAGGGGAAAGAACCTATCAAGAAAAGCAACCTTAAATTTCTCCTAATCAAGAGGACCCTCATCTACTGCCCTTTATTCTTTCCATTGGTTGAACCAAACTTGAGTAATACCCTTAAGTTTATAAGCGGCCAATTTCGCCTTTTCCACCGGTGTCACTCCCATGATTATCAACACCTTATAAACCTCATCAGTGAACTCTTGAGGATCTTCCTCAACGTTAGACCCATGAAATTCCGGTGGATTCATTCTAATAAAGTCCATCACGCTTGTTATTGTTGTACCCACCCTTGGGTTCACGGGAGCCACAACCTCTCCATTTGCTTGAGTCGTCATAGCTCAAGGCAATGCATCAAATGCGGCTTGAAACCTATCATTAGTCACTTGCTCGGCCAAAGGGTTGACCGAAACTTGGGGAACCTATTCCCTCACATTTTCACGGACATTCCTATTCCTTCTCATGGGATTCCTTTGTGGAGGCATATTCTAGAAAGAATAAATAGGGGTTAGTAGAGGAAGACACCTAGATTTACACTCTATCGCACGACTTTAGAGTAGTGAAAGAAGTGGAGTTTCCTAAACATCTTATAGCCTCTCATTCATAAATATGGAACGCTTCACACTCATGAACAAAAATCTACTCGACGTGGCTTGTGAGACATCCTGAGACTTTTCAAAACCTTGTGCTCTGAATATCATGTTTTTCATGACCCAAGGTAGCCCCTAGGTGTAACATGGCGTATAAGACCCCAAAAGTCCCTATACAAGCCATTTAGTATACATCATATAAGATAATAGGGTTTAAAAGATTTAAAAGATAGTTTCAACATATAAAAATTTTATACAAAAAAGTGGAAGTTTATACATTGTATCAAAGCCATCTAGTACATAAGAAGAAATCGGGACGTAACCCGTACATCAAGTTCAAAATTGAAATATAAAGACATAAATGAAGTAAAGGCTTGATCCTCGAAACATGAGGAATCGCCATTCTTCAATCTTCTATATGAGATCTCTAGCCACGGAAGTGCGAATCTGTATGGTCGGTCCTTACATTTGGGGAAACGTAGGCAAGAGTATGTGTTTGTACAAAAATGCACTAAGTATGATAGTCATGCATAAAAGTATGAAATCATGCTAAAAAGGATATTTTCATGATATGAAAAGACCAAGTCAAACATAAGATAAGAAGGTTAGAAAACATAAAATGAAATCATGATCAATGCAAGTGAAATCAGCTTTGAACACATGTGAGATACTTATTGAAGTAGCCTTAGTTCATAATTATTGTGGGAATTAGCCTTAACCGACATAAAGACCATGTGAGCTATAATATGAACCACCGGTGTCTCCCACACTGAAAATGGTTACCCTGCTTTCCAAGGTAGAACCATGAATCTAAGCTAAAGTGGATCTACTAGCTAATGTCTATCTAGACAATCATCCCATGGGGGAACATAGGTAAGGGATAAGGAGATTCCTTCTAGGAAACCCGACCTCAACACGGAAGAGATTACATCTCAATATCCTCTCGGTGCTAATCATAAATCCCATGGAGTAATTAGTAGTCTTTAACTTGTCTTATCTTTAAAAGACATGAGTAGTTACCACTTGTCTTATCATAGGATCGCTCCTTAGACCATGCGTGAGAAAACCTTCCACCATCCATGATCTTTTCATAATAGCTTTTAAGGCCCATATTTCACTTCATGCTAGAGATATCCTACTAATACTAATGGAAATTGTTTTGAAATCATGGCCTATAATCATTGATGGAATATCTGGATACCATACTAATTAAGACTTAATTTAGGAAAATAGTTTGGAAAGCATTGAAGGTAAATCTAGATTTCATTCATGTCATGTGGCCAAGCTTGATAGGACATATTGACAATCTCATCTATAAGCTTTCTTGAGTCATCCACATACTTTCATGAACATGCATTCTTTTCAATATTCATAAGCTTCATCATATTTTTAATGTCAAAGCATCTTCAAATTCATTTACATCTATTTCATAAAGAGAAGACATGCATATTTTCATAAATTCATCTTTCATAGTTCAAGTATCACATTATATCAACATAGCTTAAAAAATGGGTTATTCATGGGTTCATGAGAAATCAAGTTAAAAATATGTAATTACATCATTCATGCATAAAAAGTCATAAAACAATCTATTAAATGAACATTGAAGAGAACCCATGGCAATTCAAGAAAACCCTAACTTAATTGGGGAATCTAACTTTACAAAATTGGAAAATTTGGGAACTCCATGGAGGAAAGGGCTCCATGGATGAAAACTATAATACCTTGATGCCAAAATATTAGAAGAAATGAAGGATTAGGCTGCTTGATCTTCAAACCCTAGCTTTCTTCTTCAACTTCTACAGAGAGAAATATTTGAGAGGAGGAGCTTGATCAACTTTTGGAAATTTAAGAGAATGAATTTAGTTTGGGTAATTTGGGTGCTTAGAATCATTATATAGGGCTTTGGGTAGAAGGAAAAATGATATAGTATTGAGTTAAAAGATTAGGAAAAGACCCTACAACCCCTGACTTAAAACTGTCGAATTGGGTCACTAGAACCCCAAAACGGGTCGTCATCATCACCACGGCCCATCAAATGGGTCATAAAGAAATCCTTCCTGACAGGGCTTTACTATTTCGGGCATAAATTTTTCCTCCGAGCTTGGAACTGGGCAAACTCAGTGGCATTGGAAAGAGCACACAGATATCTTTAATTTGATAGGTCATTGTCCACCTAATTCATTTTGTGCTAAAATATATCATCGTTTGAAGTTGACCCTAAATTCTAAGTCCAATGAAAACCCTTCACAGATGACTTCACGATCCATGTGGGGCTTCACGGGCCGTTGTGATGCATATGGCCCTTGACCTAGGGCTAGGGAAGGACCTATATTGCCCTAACCCTCCTCATGACCAGCTTCACGGTCCCTGAGGCTCACCACAGGCCGTCTAAGGGATCGTTGGAGGGGTGCCCCTCTTGGCCAGGTTCTGGAAGCTCTTCACGAGAACCACCACGAGTCGTGGTTCCCTTCACTGCCCATCAAGGGCTCCATGAAGGGCCCCATGGCTCAGTTTTGGGCCGGTGACTTCCCATTTAGCCCTTTTCCTAGATCTCTTGATTCCGAGGTGTTACTTAAGGTGCAAATGGTTATTCACCGAAACAGGTGGGTGAGCTGAAAATCCCATCATAGAAAGTGACAGAAGACTAGACCAAACTGAAGGCTAAAATAGGCGAGCACGGTGGTCATCGGTGATTCACTGAACGTGAAAGGCTGACTTAATCAAGTTTTCCAACTTAGGTTCATACACCTGAAGCATGAAACCAAGAAAGGGTGAGCTGAAGAATAAGACAGTGATCCACTGATCAAGTAGTTGACACCGACTAATATCACTAATCACGTTGCACATGGAAAGTTTTATTAGTTTTTGTAGAAATTATAAAAAAAAAACAAAGGAGAGAGAAAATATAGCCTTTAGATATTGAAAAATAGACTTTTGCATATCTTTTCTAGAAACTTTACTTTTTAGAGTTTTGGGGTTTTGAATAATTTTGTATTTGATAATTGAATTTTCTATTTAAAGTGGATGTTAAAGATTATTGAAGTTTATCAACACTTTGATGACTGAAAATATAATTGGTTTAATTTTGTTCCCTTTTATGATGCTTGGCTAAAACCCCAATTCTTGGGTGTAATTGTAGAGTTGGGTGTAAACTAATTTAGTGGGTCAAGTGTCTTGCTCTATTTTTCTTCTACTTATTCATGAATATGAGCTATTCAATATGGGTTCAATTTATGGGTTAAGGTTTCAAAATTAGTCCTAGTTTTGATATTTGATTGATGCTTGAAAGAGATAAATTAAAGTGGGTAAATAGCTTAATACTTGCAAATTGGACTTGATTGGTGTAGTTTGCTCAAAAGAGAAATTGTAGTTTTGTTTTGTGATTGTCAAATCTGTTCGTGGAGAGATTTCATAAGGTATTGGCCTATTTGTATTTTTACTTGGATGAGACTGAAAGGAGATTTCATGATATGATGCATTGAGATCTAAATAAAATTTGTGTCATTTATGATTACCCAACCTATCAATGGTTATATACCATTATTGAGCAAGCATTTGGACCCCTATTTGACGTTGGCATTGACTCTCACACTCCTAAATCATCTCCTACTTTCTTATACCCTGTTTTAGTTGAATCATGATAATAGGCGTCAAACTCTCATTTTAATTTGGTGGAATCATCCACTTATTTGTCCTAATTGATACGATGAATTAATTTGCATATTA
Organism: Solanum raphanifolium; assembly: GCA_036250405.1. NCBI lineage: Eukaryota > Viridiplantae > Streptophyta > Magnoliopsida > Solanales > Solanaceae > Solanum > Solanum raphanifolium. Next base: position 97,487 of record JAJOOE010000237.1, read on the forward strand.
ATTTTGCTTATTGAATTCTTCAATTTCGATCACTTCATGTGGGATTCGACCCTAACTCAGTTGTTGGGTATTTATATTGCTAGTGATTGCTTACTCATTGAATTGTTTCGTGAGTAATTTGAACATTATCATATCCCTAACCTAAACAAGATGATAAATGCAACCCTTAGAAATTATTTTCCTATCCTTTAGACAAGATATGAATTGACCCTCAAGAGCATGATTTCCCTTTTTCCATTCAAGATAGGTTTGTTCAAATTCTGGAATGTGACTAATCGGGTCCTACATTGTATGAAAGCATAACAAGAATGAAGTCAATCCATCCCAAGAATAATATCAAAGTCTAACATATCAAGATCTACATGATCAACATGAGTGACTCTATAAGAAACAAAAAAAGGGCAATATCTATAAACTCTTTTAGCAACTATATAATAACCAAATAACAATGTAGCACCCAGGACAATGTAGAGACATGAAAAGGATTGGAATGGATTTTGGGACCAACATCGAATTTCATGACCACATGAGTAACAAATGACAATGTAGCACCCGGGTCAAGCAGAACATATAGATTGAATAGGAAGACTTTCAACATACCGTTCATAACATTTGGAGAACCCTAAGATTCGGTCGAGTCTGAAGTGCATAAAACCTATTTTGACAAGGAACACTCGAACAAGAACAACTAGGCTGAGCTTGCCTACCATCCTTACCATTGTTGGTTACAACAGACAATTGTTAACCTTGTGACAACTCTTCCCACAATAAAAGCAACTATTTGTACCGTCCCAAAATATTCCCATGTGATTCTTGCCACACTTTTGACAAGAGGGAATAGAAGATCCACTACCACCATTTATTGAGGCTTAGGGTTAGACACCCTATCTTTGTTGAACTTAGGGGCTGGAGAATTTGAAGAACCTTGATTGCCAATTTTTTGCCAGAATTGAGAACGACAATGTCCACTAGGCCTAGGATAAGAAAAATCACCATCACCGGTACTTTACCTCTTGGACTCCCTAACCTTCTCCATTATCTTTTTCTCTTCGATTTGATGGGAATGTGTCATCAAACAAGAGATATCCATCAATGAGTGACTCATCACCAAATTTACCGGGCGAATGTAATCATATCAGAATATACCAACATAAAAAGCACCTAAGTGTATGTCATGAATTCACCTCATGATTTTGGTATAGCCTTTCACGCATGCATACATCATGTTCATGCATTTCAATTTCAAAAATTCCTATACTTCACAATTTAAGCTCTCACTCTCAGAAACGATGTTCTTAGATATCACAACTTACGATAGGCTTGCCCTTAGTGTACTTTAACTTTCACAATGCATTTATTATGGAATCAAGAGGACTTACTTGGTTATAGTGTCGTCTACAGGATAGGGAGGGTACATTTTGGATACAATTAGTGACTACTCCTCCTTAATGCACTTGTTTTATCATTTGGATACTTCAACCACTTTTCTCTTCTTTTGGTCACACCTCTTAATCACCCTCTACTCATCTTTCAATCTCGCCCTCTTCATATTTATGCACCTGTTCAAAATGTTTCTCTCTTTTCTTCTCTTGCTTAAGCACTATTATTTTTTTTTTTTATATGGCATAACTAGTGCTTATGAAATTTTTTATGGGCTCTTTTCACCTAAATCCTTATTTTTACCACATAAGACATACCACCATGCTTCACTTCTCTCATTATTTTACACTTGCCTCACTACATAGTGCATTAAGTATCAATATTTAGATCAAACAATGGAATGGTATAAAAAAAAGTGTTTCGGCTCATCATGCAGTTACCTAATGAATTATAGGCTAAAAAGTTCACGGGGCTTCACTAATAATATTCATTTTGGAGGCCCAAAAGAATTTAAATTTGTTATTCAAGGAAATGCCTCAATTTTTATTCCATAGTTCATACAAGTTACTAGTTAAGCACACACAGGGCAAGTTCTAGATGTAGCTTTATTTAAGAACAAGGCAATACTCACCACTCATGGCATCATTACATACACTCAAGGAAATAAACAAATTACCATGCTTATACAAATCACATTGAGGGCTTCCAACATAATTAATCCCAAATTTGATCACTTCAGAGTCAACACAAAGAACCTATGGGTGTTTCAAGGTTACTAATTTTATTATATTTGCATAGTCATGTGTGAAGAACCCATGACGTCTGCTAACTTTTAAGCAAGACTACAAAGTACTAACGGTCTGACTTCACAATCTACCAACCTTTAACTAATTTTACCTTAAAACAGTCATCATCCATTCATCATCAAGAACAATCACTTCTAAGACAACTCTACAACTCAACTAATAATTTAAATAAACCAAGACAAAAGAAAATAAAAAATATTAGTCATAATCGGTTCAATGGGACTATCCTAAGGAAAAGAACTAAAAACAAAAGTTGAGAAACCCATCCTAAAAATTAAAAAGACTTGATGAAGCAGTAAATTATTCACATGGAAGTCTATCTCTCACCCCACATTTAAATGATGCATTGTCCCTAGTTCAACAATTCCAACATGAGTATAGAGTGAACGAAAACTCCTTGTAGGACTCTAGGCCTCGCGGTCATAATCAGTATTCGCCAAATTTGTGGCATAATCCACAACCATTAAGGTCGTATCAACATCACCACACCACTATCATCATCATCATCATCATTACCATCACCCACATTCTCATCCTCCTCATCAGCATCATCCTCATTCGCAGTGGCATCATCATTATCAATCAACTCTTGAAATATCAGGCTTATGCAACACATGTACATCAAACTATCCTTTAGAGGGTAAGATTTAGCCAATGGATTCATATATTCCTCAGTGAAAGGATGGACACCGATCCCTTATTTGCAATTCATTCATACCAAGCATGCAACCCATCCAACTATCATCCAAGTTTGGTGATCCACAATCAACAAAATCATCACATGGGACATATCTTGTGCCTTAGTTTTCTTTACATCAACCAAGTGACACAACAAGTGAGGAGCATGGAGAAAGTATAAATCATGTACTTCCTCTTCGATCTTTAATGATGCAAAAATTGGGTAAATAGGCTATCATAACAAAAACGCTACCTTTTATTGTTACAAAACATCATCATATGTTGTCGAAGAATTGCACCTATATTAATTTGGACCCCTTTCATGAGTCGGCATACTAGTACTACTATTTCCCTAGTAACATCTGAGGTTTGCTTACAAGGTAACAATGTGCGACACGCAATTTTAATCACACACGTACCTCTTGATTTAAATGTGTGTAGTGCAAAGTTGTATGCCTAATGTATCCTTTGTACGTTCCCACCTAGAAGTTGAATTCACACCACAAAGAGTATGGCCTATATCCCTATACGAAGGTCTCTCCTTCATCACTTGATATTCATTATGATCACAATTAGAAGCCCCAAAAAATCATGCAATTCTCTAATAGTAAACCGAATAAGCCAACTTGTCATGTCACCCTAATTTATAAACAAGTGATTTGTATTCCAATTTGCAAAGAATTCACGCACAAGACTTAAAGTACACTCACTGTCATTAAGGAAAATGTATTGAATGACCAATGTGTACACCATGGCATGAATTTAGGGAAACTCCACTTGCAATCTCATTTCATTGATGTGTTCATCGCCCATATACTTGACCTCTTGTTGGCAATCATATCAATCCTCCCTAATATATTCAACTACTTGTTTTCCAAATTTTTAAATATGTAATCTGGTGGGTGTCTGACTAGAGATTCCAATGGAAGATCCTTTCCAATTTCTCTTGCTACTCGCTCCAATTTAATCATTTTCCTTTAGGTTCCATGAAAAAATCCAAAAAGGTTGTAGAAAGTAAAGAAAAAAATATTGGTATTGAGATGGGAGTGGGTCGGTGTTGTAAGTGGTTGTTCGAATCATGGTGAGTTTGTGCTGGAGAGTTTTAGAGTGAGAGAATGGTGGTTAAATAAATCTTGGGGGCGTGGAGAAACAATGGAAGATTTGGGGATTTTTGGGGAAGAAACTAAGAAGAAGAAGAAAAAAATTGGGGTTTGGGAGATGCGACGATTAGGAGAAAAACTGGAGAACAATATGGGTAGGTTTAGGGTGACAAAAGGGTGTGGATGGTCTTTTGTTTGTTTGTCTCGGGTGGGGCCCTGGAAATTTTTTAAAAAAAACTTAGGGCAATGGGTGGGGAAGCACGCTACTAGTGCACCTACCCTTTACTGTAAAAAGATTAACGCCTGGTGCAGTGTGCTAGCACAACACCTGGCCAGTGCTGCAGGTTCTCACACGCCTGGTGTGGAACGCCTCTAGTGCGCCTAGCCAAAGATGCAGTTTTTCGAACACCTAGTGTGGTGTGCCTATAGGGAACCTCGCAATGTGCTCTGTTCGCTTGATCCTTTCTCATCTTGTCACGACCCAGGGGTACCCCCTAGATGTAACATGGCATAGTTGACCCCAAAGGGGTTGCATACAAGCCCTTAGCATATCTTGAACATAAGATAATAGAAAATACGGGAAAATTTAAAACTTTTATAATCGAAGTCATTTTTCATATAAGCAAGCGGAGGACTTTCTATTCTTTGTCTCAAACCATCTAATACCATTTTTAGAATATACTCTTGGGACACAGCCCATACAATAGTCTTAACATGAAAATAAAAGACATAAGGGTAAGATGGGTTTTGTCCTCGAAGCTATGAGGACTCACCAAGATCTTCAACTCTTCTTGCACCTTAGAAACCTAGCCTCCAAATGAACTCAATCTCCAAAACCCTACATTTAATTAGAATGTAGGCAATACGGGTTAGTACAAAATGTACCAAGTATGAAAGCTAGCACGACATCATAAGAGCATCTCAAATGGTTAGTCAACATAAGACATAAGCATAAGAGATAATAACATAGTCATAACATAATCATCATAGTCATAGCATGGTCTCTAACATAAGCTTCATATAAACATAAGTCAACATAAGGCATAGTTAATGAACATAGGAGGTAAGTAATAATCATAATAATCCAAGTCTTCAACATAAGTATCACATAAGCATAATTGGCTCTTAGTCATCTCTACCATAATAGAGCCATTCTCAAGTAACCTTAAAAGCATACAAGTGCAAAGCATGAAGAGCATCCCATAACACCACCCAAGCCAAGTATCCCTCTTTGGTGATCTTAATTATAGTCTATATACATGGTCTAAGTCTTTAAGATTTTCTACCATAAGGGAACCATACTCCTAAGTAATCCCAAAGCACACTTGTGCAATGTATGAAAGGCATCCCATACTACCCTTCCCACTAAGCATAACCTTGAAGTCATCATAGCTATGTTGACCATACTTTGGTCTCATTCTTAATTTATTTTATAAGGACGAAGGGAACTATCACCTTAGTCAATCATATCATGTTAAGGAGGCAACTATAGCACAATCCTATCTAAACCTACATCATATAAGAGCAAACATCTCATGAGTCACCTTAAGGAAAGCTTGTGCCAGGCATGAACAAAACCACATAATCCTAGCCATGCTAAGATAGACACTTAGGTTCTTTATTCATGTTCATCATCTCTTAAAATCATAAAGACAAGGGTAATCACCTCTTAGTCATGCATGAAGTGGAGAGGTATCTAGACCTACTATACCAAACTAGTCATGCTCATGTTCATAAATGCAAGGAGGGAGTCACCTCAAGGCATAAATGTTTAGTTCATCATGAAGGACAAACGAAGTCACCTCAAGCCACGCATATCATGGAATCATAAAATCAAGGGTATTCACCTCTAGTCATACATATCAATGAATCATCCGTATTCGCCTCCATGTTCATTATTAGAAGAATATAGATATTCGCCTCTATATTCATTTTAAGGTGATATAGGTATTCACCTCCATATCAATTTTAATGTGTAATGTAGGTATTCGCCTCCACATCACCACATAAGGATCATAGGTAATCGCCTCCATGACCAACATAAAGGCTAATGGGTAATCACCTTTTGCCTTGGGAGTCATACATACAAAAGGGTAATCACATCACACTACCCCATACTTAATTAATTAGGAGTAAGGGAACTCACCACGCATTCCTATCATGTAAAGGCCATTTAGGGGAAATCCCCACAAGCCTCATCACACTTAATAGTCCTAAGACTTAGATTCATTTTAGGTGAGCAAACCTTTAAACGTAGAATCATTCTATGTGAGAGAACCTTTCATGTCATATCATGTTCATGCATAAAATCATGGCTAGAATTCTACATTAAACATGGATACTAGCATAACTCAAGTGATTCTATCACTTTGTGCACTGAAGCACTCATAATGTAGATTAGGTAGGTATAGGCCTTCTACCACAATTCTATACTTTAATCTTCTAATCTCACATATAGACTTTACTCTCAAAGCCCTAACATTCGTGGTGAACCACCTTAGCTTCACCCTAAAGTCCTCGTTATAATGATCACAACCTTACTCTCAAGGTTTCTTTCTTAAGCTCTTCTTTATACCTAGATTTCAAGGTAATTTGATCACATCTTTCATTACTCGGTGATTCAAGTCTCAATTGATCATAAAGGTTCAATTCTATCTTTACAAGTCAAGATCAATCACATACAATAGATTCTGGTTCAATTCATGATTATATGATCCAAACTTTTATCAATTACTACTCATAACATTGAATTAGGAAGATCACATATGAACCTTCAACTTTACCTCTAATGGCATAAACTCACAAAGATCACATTCATCAATTTAGATTAGGGTTTACCATAGAACTCACATGAAAACATCATAATATCATTACACAAAGCTAAATAAATCATAATTGGGTGATATCCACTTTATTGGAATCACACCCAAATCCTACCTACAATGAAATCACAACCCTGGCTAGAATTGGGTTTTTTAGTTCACAATTGGAGGAATCTATGGGGGCTCTATGGGTGGAAGAACCCATAGATGAATAAGATTCACATACCTTTAATCAAAGCCCTAAACAAATCTTGAATCAATGGTGAATTCGACCTAGCTGCTGCCCCTCTTCTTGTTCTTCTTCTTCTTTGCTTCCAGAGAGGGAATATTTGGAAAGTAATTTGGGGTCTTAGATGAGTGAGTTAAAATGATTAGTTTAGGTGTGTATTATACTTCTTTAGGTGGCTAATTAAATAACTTACCTACCTCCCTTAACCCCAAATTAAATAACTAAACGATTCCCAAACCCCAACTTAAAACTAAAAGTCACAAAACCGCGTTGACCTACGCCCACCAATCCACGGACCGTGGATGGGTCTACAGTCCGTCATTTCGTCTCGTGGGTGGGGTCTGCAGCTTAGAAGTTTCAGGCAAGTGCAGGTCTTGACCTGCACCCATGACCTACGGGGAGTGGTTCAATCTACGCCCAATAGATTGCAACCATAGGTGCTGCCAAAATCCAGATTTTAAGTACTGTTTTGGGGTCCTCCTCAAGGAACCCTTGGGTGGTCCTTGGGGTGTCGCAACCGGACGTTTAACCCTTAAATACCCTAGTCTAAGTACAGGAACCATTTATTTTGATTTTTAATCCTCATATGACACTCCACAACTCTTAAGAAAGGCTCTAGAACTCACTAGTTCAACTCACTAAATTCCGGGGTGTTACAATATCCCCCACTTGTGAACATTCGTCCTCGAATGATATTTTAAACACTTCTTAAAGTTAAAAATCTAACTTAGCATCCCATTATGCATGCACTATAACTAAATGCACACAACCAACCAAGACAACATCAATTCAAAACCAAACTCATTCAATGCAACTCAAGGGAGTAGGGACTACTTCTACCAACCCAAAAATGCATCAAAATCTATATCTATTCTATTTAAAAGAGGAACTAACATCTCCTAACTAAAACATGCTCAACACACATACACATGGAGCATACATGCAAAGTTCATCTCAAAAAGCATATATTCAAGGAAGAACCTTTCAACTCCACAAACTAGGGCATGCTCATTATCAACTCATGAAGCCTATATGCCAATCTATACAAAGCACTACAACATGAGAAAAACAATGCATATAATTCATTTCTAACAAGACCTAAGCATTTTTATGAACATTCATATAAGGAAATCATGGAAACACATCAAGCATACAATAACCCTACTAGATAGGCACACCATCCCCCACCTGGGTGTAGGCCTACACAACCTTTTCTAAACATCATCCATACTAACAATAACTTCAAAGTCCAACATAACAAGTCACCAAGGAAAAGAAATCTAGAAATTTACTAAAGCATAAAAACGTACCGGAAGGGACATAAGGAGATCACTATTGATCTTCCCTAGATTGTAGAGTTTAAGATCGATTCTTCTTTGGAGCCTTGCCACCCAAACCAAGTGGACCGGAGGAAGGGTACAGTTGGGACCTACGATGACTATCCTTTTCATTTCTGGCAATCTTAGGACAATGTCTCATCTTGAAGTCCAACTTACCACAACCAAAACAAACATTAGAGCTTGCTAAGAATTCACCCTCATGCCTCCTATCACACTTACTACATCCCGGTAATAGAGTTTCACTACCATCATCTTGAGACTTGGGGTTAGACACCCTCTTTTGGTTGGAAAGTTTTTGTTGGGTCCTAGGTTGACCATATCCATCAGATTTAGCTTTGCAGAAATCCCCATCATCGGTCCTAGCCCTTTTTGCCTCCCTATTCCCTTGGTTTAGATTTTGTTCCTCAATTTGTTCGGCATGATCCATAAGACGTGAAATATGCATGCTTGGGATGAGCATTGCCGAACGACATTCATTAACTACCAATTCGGATATCCTCATAACAAATTTGTTCATCTTGGCCCTAGAGTCTGCCACTAAGATTGGAGCTAACTTAGACAATTGGGTGAACTTAAGGCTATACTCCTTCACACTCATACCTCCTTGGCGAGGGTTGATGAATTCTTGCATTTTTTGTTCCCTCAACTCTAGGGGGAAAAACCTATCAAGGAAGGCCGACTTGAACACTCTCTAATAAATCGAGCCTGCTCTCACAGGTCTCTCATCCTTTCATTGCTCATATCATACTTGAGCTACGTCTTTCAATAGGTAGGCGGCTAGTTCCGCCTTTTCTTGAGAAGATACTCACATTGCATCAACCACCTTAAACATTTCATCTATAAAGCCTTGTGGATCCTCATCCACCTTAGAGCCATCGAATGTAGGGGGATTTATTCTTGTGAAATCCCTAATCCTTGAAGCGGTTGTACTTGCATTGGGGTTCACATGAGCTATAGCGTTCCTAGTGATTTGAGTCGCTAAAACATGGGTCAAAGTTTGGAGAGCCGACCTTATCTCCACATTGGTCATGGCCCCATCATCATTAGGAACTTGAGGAGGAGCTTGTGGAGGAACTTGGAGAGGAACCTCTTGCTCCTCATTACCTTCCTCATTTCTCCAAGCATTAGCCCTTGTTTTAGCCATACCCTGAAAAAACCATAGGGTACGGATTAGAAAAAGGGCCTACTAAAGCCAAATTCTATGGCACGACCTGGAGAATGAGGAAATTAGATTTCCTAAGCATCCAATAGCCTCCTATTCATAAAAGGGGTGTGCTTCACATTTATGAATCAGACTCTACTAGAGGTGGTTTGAGACATCCTAAAATTATCCCAAAACTTTATGCTCTGATAACAAGTTTGTCATGACCCAGGGGTACCCCCTAGATGTAACATCGCGTAGTTGATCCCGAAGGGGTCGCGTACAAGTCCTTAGCATATCTTGAACATTAAATAATAGAAAATACAGGAAAATTTAAAACTTTTGCAATCGAAGTCATTTTTCATATAAGCAAGCGGAAGACTTTCTATACTTTGTCTCAAACCATCTAATACCACTTTTATAATATACTATTGGGACACAGCCCATACAATAGTCTTAACATGAAAATAAAAGACATAAAGGCAAGGTGAGTTTTGTCCTCGAAGCTATGAGGAATCACCAAGATCTTCAACTCTTCTTGCACCTTAGAAACCTAGCCTATAAATGAACTCAATCTCCAATACCCTACATTTGATTAGAATGTAGGCAATATGCGCTAGTACAAAATGTACCAAGTTTGAAAGCTAGCACAACATCATAAGAGCATTTCAAATGGTTAGTCAACATAAGACATAAGCATAAGAGATAATAACATAGTCATAACATAATCATCATAGTCATAGCATGGTCTCCAACATAAGCTTCATATAAACATAAGTCAACATAAGGCATGGTTAATGAGCATAGGAGGTAAGTCATAATCATAATAAGCCAAGTCTTTAACATAAGCATCAGAAAAGCATAATTGGCTATTAGTCATCTCTACCATAATAGAGCCATTTTCAGGTAACCTTAAAAGCATACAAGTGCAAAGCATGAATAGCATCTCATAATACCACCCAAGCCAAGTATCCCTTTTTGGTCATCTTAATCATAGTCTATATAAATGGTCTAAGTATTTAAGGTTTTCTACCATAAGGGAACCATACTCCTAAGTAATCCCAAAGCACACTTGTGCAATATATGAAAGGCATCCCATACTCTCCTTCACACTAAGCATAACCTTGAAGTCATCATAGTCATATTTACCCTACTTTGGTCTCATTCTTAATTTATTTCATAAGGACGAAGGGAACTATCACATTAGTCAATCATATCATGTTAAGGAGGCAACTATAGACAATCCTATCTAAACCTACATCATATAAGAACAAATATCTCATGAGTCACCTTAAGGCAATCTTGTACAATGCATGAACAAGACCCCATAATCCTACCCATGCTAAGCTAGACACTTTGGTTCATCATTCATGTTCATCATCTCTTAACATCATAAAAACAAAGGTAATTACCTCTTAGTCATGCATGAAGTGGAGAAGTATCTTGACCTACTATCCCAAACTAGTCATGCTCATGTTCATAAATGCAAGGGGGGGTCACCTCAAGGCATAAATGGTTAGTTCATCAAGAAGGACAAGGGAAGTAACCTCAAGCCACACATATCACGGAATCATAAAATCAAGGGTATTCACCTCTAGTCATACATATCAATGAATCATAGGTATTCACCTCTATGTTCATTATAGGAAGAATATAGATAATCGCCTCCATATCAATTTTAATGTGTAATGTAGGTATTCACCTCCACATCACCACATAAGGATCATATGTAATTGCCTCCATGACCAACATAAAGGCCAATGGGTAATCACCTCTTGCCTTGGGAGTCACACATACAAATGGGTAATCACATCACACTCCCCCATACTTAATTAATTAGGAGTAAGGGAACTCACCACACATTCCTATCATGTAAAGGTCATTTAGGGAAAATCACCACAACCTCATCACACTTAATAGTCCTAAGACTTAGATTCAATTAAGGTGAGCAAACCTTTAAACTTAGAATCATTCAATTTGAGAGAACCTTTCATATCATATCATCCTCATGGATAAAATCATGGCTAGAATTTTACATTAAACATGGATACTACCATAACTCAAGTGATTCTATCACTTTGAGCACTGAGGCACTCATAATGTAGATTAGGTAGGTATAGGCCTTCTACCACAATTCTATACTTTAATCTTCCAATCTCACATATAGACTTTATTCTCAAAGCCTTAACATTCATAGTTAACCACCTTAGCTTGACTCTAAAGCCCGAGCTATCATGATCACAACCTTACTCTCAAGGTTTCTTTCATAATCTTTTTTTTATACCTAGATGTCAAGGTAATTTGATCACATCTTTCATTACTAGGTGATTAAAGTCACAATTGATCATACATGTTCAATTCTATCTTTACAATTCAAGATCAATCACATAAAATAGAGTCTAGTTCAATTCATGATTATATGATCCTAAATTTGATCAATTACTACACCTAACATTGAATTAGGAAGATCACCTATGAACCTTCAACTTTACCTCTAATGGCATAAACACACAAAGATGACATTCATCAATTTAGATTAGGGTTTACCATAGAAATCACATGAAAACATAATAATATCATTAAACAAAACTAAATCAATCATAATTGGGTGATATCGACTAGATTGGAATCACACCCAAACCCTACCCACAAAGCAATCACAACCCTAGCTAGAATTGGGTTTTTGAGTTCACAATTGGGGGAAACTATGGGGGCTCTATGGGTGGAAGAACCCATAGATGATTAAGCTTTACATACCTTCAATCAAACGCCTAAACAAATCTTGAGTCAATGGTGAATTCGACCTAGCTGCGGACCCTCTTCTTCTTCTTCTTTGCTTCTAGAGAGGGAATATTTGGAGAGTAATTTGGGGTCTTGGATGAGTGAGTTAAAATGATTAATTTAGGGTTGTATTATACTTATATAGGTGGCTAATTAACTAACTAACCGACCTCCCTTAACCCCTAATTAAATAACTAATCAATTCCCAAACCCCCAACTTAAATCGAAAAGTCACAAAACTGTGTCGACCTACGCGTCCGTGGATGGGTGTACTGTCCATCATTTGTTCTCGTGGTTGGGGTCTGCAGCTTAGAAGTTGCAGGCCAGTGTAGGCCTTCACCTACGCCCATGACCTACGGGGCGTGGTTCAATCTACGCCCAGTAGATTGCAACCATAGGTGCTGCCAAAATCCAGATTTTATGGACTGTTTTGTGGTCCTCCTCAAGGACCACTTTGGTGGTGCTTGGGAGGTCGTATCCGGATTTTTAATTCTTAAAACCCCAATTCTATGTACGGGAACCATTTCTTTTGATTTTTAATCCTCATATGACACTCCAGAACTCTTACGAAAGGCTCTAGAACCCACTAAATTCCGGGGTGTTACAATATCCCCCACTTGGGAACATTCATCCTCGAATAATATTTTAAACACTTCTTAAAGTCAAAAATCGAACTTAGCAGCCCATTCTGCATGCACTATATCAAAATGCACATAACCAACCAAGAGAACTTCAATACAAAACCAAACTCATTCAATGCAACTCAAGGGAGTAGGGACTACTTCTACCAACCCAAAAAAGAATCAAAATCTATATCTACTCTTTTTAAAGAAGGAACTAGCATCTCCTAAAAAAAACATTTTCAGAACAGATACACATGGAGCCTAAATGCAAAGTTCATCCCATAAAGCATTTATTCAAGGAGGAACCTTTCAACTCCACAAACTAGGGCATGCTCATTATCAACTCATGAAGCCTATATGCCAATCTATACAAAGCATTACAACATGAGAAAAACAAAGCATATAAGTCATTTCTAACAAGACCTAAGCATTTTCATGAACATGCATATAAGGAAATCATGGCAACACATCAAGCACACAACAACCCTACTAGATAGGCACACCATCCCCCACTTGGGTGTAGGCCTACACAACCTTTTCTAAACATCATGCATACTAACAATAACTTCAAAGTCCAACATAACACGTCACCAAAGAAAAGGAATCAGGAAATTTACTAAAGCATAAAACACATACCGGAAGGGACATGAGGATATCACTCTTGATCTTCCTTAGAATGTAGAGTTTAAGATCTATTCTTCTTTGGAGCCTTGCCACCCAAATCAAGTGGACCGGAGGAAGGGTAGGGTTTGGACTTACGACGACTATCCTCTTCATTTCTAGCAATCTTAGGACAATGTCTTATTTTGTGGCCCAACTTACCACACTCAAAACAAACATTAGAGCCTACTAAGCATTCACCCTCATGCCTCCTATCACACTTACTACATCCCGGTAATAGAATCTCACTACCATCATCTTGAGACTTGGTGTTACCCACCCTCTTTTGGTTGGAAAATTTTTAGTGGGTCCTAGGTTGACCATATCCATCGGATCTAGCATTAGAGAAATCCCCATCGGTCCTAGCCCTTTTTACCTCCCTATTCCCTTGCTGGAGCTTTTGTCCCTCAATTTGTTCGACATGAACCATAAGACGTGAAATATTTATTCTTGGGATGAGCATTGCCGAATGACATTCATTACCTACCAATTCGGATTTCCCCATACCAAATTTGTTCATCTTGGCCCTAGAGTCCGCCACTAAGGTTGGAGAAAATGTAGACAATTGGGTGAACTTAAGGCTATATGCCTTCACACTGATACCTCCTTGGCGAAGGTTGATGAATTCTTGCATTTTTTGTTCCCTCAACTCTAGGGGGAAAAAACCTATCAAGGAAGGCCGTCTTGAACACTCCCCAATCAATCGAGCCCACTCTCACGGGTCTCTCATCCATCCATTGCTCATATCATACTTGAGCTACGTCTTTCAATAAGTAGGCGGCTAATTCCGCCTTTTCTTGTGAAGATACTCCCATGGAATCAACCACTTTAAACACTACATCTATAAAGCCTTGTGGATCCTCATCCACTTTAGAGCCATCGAATGTAGGGGGATTCATTCTTGTGAAATCCCTAATCCTTGAAGCGGTTGTACTTGCATTGGGGTTCACATGAGCTCTAGATTCCGTAGTGACTTCAGTCACTAAAACATGGGTCAAAGTTTGGAGAGCCGACCTTATCTTCATATTGGTCATGGCCCCCTCATCATTAGGAGCTTGAGGAGGAGCTTGTGGAGGAAATTGGAGAGGAACCTCTTGCTCCTCATTACGTTCCTCATTTCTCCAAATGAACTCAATCTCCCAGACCTTACATTTGATTAGAATGTAGGCAATATGCGTTAGTACAAAATGTACCAAGTATGAAAGCTAGTGCAACATCATAAGAGCATCTCAAATGGTTAGTCAACATAAGACATAAGCTTAAAAGATAATAACATAGTCATAGCATAATCATCATTGTCATAGCATGGTCTCCAACATAAGCTTCATATAAACATAAGTCAACGTAAGGCATAGTTAATGAACATATGAGGTAAGTAATAATCATACTAAGCCAAGTCTTTAACATAACCATCACATAAGCATAATTGGCTCTTAGTCATCTCTACCATAATAGAGCCATCCTCAAGTAACTTTAAAAGCATAGAAGTGCAAAGCATGAATAGCATCCCATAATACCACCCAAGCCAAGTATCCATTTTTGGTCATCTTAATCATAGTCCATATACATGGTCTAAGTCTTTAAGCTTTTCTACCATAAGGGAACCATATTCCTAAGTAATCCCAAAGCACACTTGTGCAATGTTTGAAAGGCATCCCACACTACCCTTCACACTAAGCATAATGTTGAAGTCATCTTATTCACATTTACCCTACTTTGGTCTCATTCTTAATTTATTTCTTAAGGATGAACAAAACTACCACCTTAATCAATCATATCTTGTTAAGGAGGCACCTATAGCACAATCCTATCTAAACCTATATCATATAAGAGCAAACATCTCATGAGTCACCTTCAGGCAAGCTTTTTCCATGCATGAACAAGACCCTATAATCCTACCCATGCTAAGTTAGACACTCAGGCTCATCATTCATGTTCATCATCTCTTAACATCATAAAGACAAGGGTAATCACCACTTAGTCATGCATGACGTGGAGAGGTATCTAGACCTACTATCCCAAACTTTTCATGCTCATGTTCATAAATGCAAGGGGACCGTCAACTCAAGGCATAAATGTTTAGTTCATCATGAAGCACAAGGGAAGTCACCTCAAGCCACACATATCATGGAATCATAAAATCAAAGGTATTCACCTCTAGTCATACATATCAATGAATCATAGGTATTCGCCTCCATGTTCATTATTAGAAGAATTTAGATAATCGCCTCCATATTCATTTTAAGGTGATATAGGTATTTACCTCCATATCAATTTTAATGTGTAATGTAGGTATTCGCCTCCACATCACCACATATGGATCATAGGTAATCGCCTGCATGACCAACATAAAGGCTAATGGGTAATCACCTCTTGCCTTGGGAGTAACACATACAAAGGGGTAATCATATCACACTCCCCCATACATAATTAATTAGGAGTAAGGGAACCCGCCATACATTCCTATCATGTAAAGGTCATTTAGGGGAAATCACCACAAGCCTCATCACACTTAAAAGTCCTAAGACTTAGAATCAATTAAGGTGAGCAAACCTTTAAACCTAGAATCATTCTATGTGAGAAAACCTTTCATGTCATATCATGTTCGTGCATAAAATCATTGTTAGAATTCTACATTAAACATGGATACTAGCATAACTCAAGTGATTATATCACTTTGTGCACTGAAGCACTCATAATGTAGATTAGGTAGGTATAGGCCTTCTACCACAATTCTATACTTTAATCTTCTAATCACACATATAGACTTTACTCTCAAAGCCTTAACATTAATAGTTAACCACCTTAGCTTCACCCTAAAGCCCTAGATATCATAATCACAACCATCCTCTCAAGGTTTCTTTCTTAATCTCTTCTTTATACCTAGATTTCAAGGTAATTTGATCACATCTTTCATTACTAGGTGATTCAAGTCTCAATTGATCGTAAAGGTTGAATTCTATCTTTACAAGTCAAGATCAATCACATACAATAGAGTCTAGTTAAATTCATGATTATATGATCCTAACTTTGATAAATTCCTACACATAACATTGAATTAGTAAGATCACCTATGAACCTTTAACTTTGCCTCTAATAGCATAAACGTACATAGATCTCATTCATCAATTTAGATTAGGGTTTACCATATAACTAACATGATAATATAATAATATCATTAACCAAAGCTACATCAATCATAATTGGGTAATATCCACTATATTGGAATCACACCCAAACCCTACCCACAATGCAATCACAACCCTAGGTAAAATTGGGTTTTTGAATTCACAATTGGGGAAAACAATGAGGGCTTTATGGGTTGAAGAACCCATAGATGAATAAGCTTCACACACCTTTAATCAAATCCCTAAACAAAGCTTGAATCAATGGTGAATTCGACCTAGTTGATGCCCCTCTTCTTCTTCTTATTTGCTTCTAGAGAGGGAATATTTGGAGAGTAATTTGGGGTCTTAGATGAGTGAGTTAAAATGATTAGTTTAGGGGTGTATTATATTTATATAGGTGTCTAATTAACTAACTAACCAACCTCCCTTAACCCCTAATTAAATAACTAATCTATTCCCAAACCTGCAACTTTAAAGTAAAGGTCAGAAAACTGTGTTGACCTACGCCCACCCATCCATGGACCGTGGATGGGTATACTGTCCGTCATTTGGTCTCGTGGTTAGGGTCTGTATCTTAGGAGTTGCAGGCCAGTTCAGGCCTTGACCTACGCCCATGACCTACAGGGCATGGTTCAATCTACGCCCAGTAGATTGCAATCGTAGGTGCTGCCAAAATCCAGATTTTAGGGACTGTTTTGGGGTCCTCCTCAAGGAACCCTTGGGTGGTCCTTGGGGGGTCATACCTGGACGTTTAACCCTTAAAACCCCTATTCTAAGTACGGGAACCATTTCTTTTGATTTTTAATCCTCATATGATACTCCACAACTATTACGAAAGGCTCTTGAACTCACTAGTTCAACTCACTAAATTCCGAGGTGTTACACATGTTGAGATTTCTTGTGGTGTATGACCCCTTTACTTATTCCTGCACATCATCCAATTATGTTAGAATTGTGGTGGGTTGCCTCCCATCCAGTGCATTAGTTACGATCGTAGAATGACTCATCTTTTTGTATTTTTCTGTATATTCTCTTCTTTTATTTTAGTTCCTAACTATTATACAAAATTCATAAGTAACATTAACTCATATGAAAAGAACAACAGGTTTAAAAATAAAAAATACCTAATTATTACAAACAATTCACGGGTTGCCTCCTATGGAGCGACGAGTTTAACTTCGTGGCTCGTCTCAACTATGAATCATTCATCATTTATCTCGAGGGTTCTCGATCTTGATATGTATCCTTAAAAAAGTATTGTTTGACCCATTGTCATCCTCACCTCTTCTGAATGTCTGCTTTATTTAGACCTTAATTTTTTGGCTAATAATCTAAGTCTAGAGTTGAAAAGCAATACCTTTTGGACTGGAGTAAAAATGCAAGCTAAACTATATGCTTGTCATGTCATATCTTGGTCTTCTATTTTTAAATCTTATAATTCTCAAAAGCATGGATCCTAAACTCCTGAAGTTTGTGAAATTTTCCTACTTTTTTTCTTCTTTCTAGCACTAGATCAAGATTTAACTTTTTGATCGCCAAATATGCTTGGTCCTCTAATTCTGCCGGAAGATGACATGTTTTATCAAACATCATGTGATAGGTAAAATTCCCTATTAGTCTCTTTTATATTGTTCTATATGCCCATAATGCATCATTAAGGTTCCCGACCCAATCTTTCCTTTACGCATTAACTGTTTTCTGCAAGATTTGCTTCACCTCTTGATTGGACACTAGTATGATGGTGATATGTTATAGCCACCTTATGATGTATACCATACTTAGCCAAAAGATTCTTCACCAAATTATTAATGAAGTGCTTTCTTCTATTACTAATGATCGCCTTTGAAGTACCAATTTGAGTGAAAATATGTTTCTTTTGATGAGTGGTAGATTTGCACTAATTAAGGGTCCATTTAGCTCAATAATTAGTGTCCCCAATGCCTAATTTTTTCCTATTATGATAGAATGTTTTTGATTTGTAGCTATGAAGGCAATTGGACAAGGCAAGGACTGATGTTTGAAATGATGGCCAAAAGTACAAAAAGAAATGTAAACTATACATTGTTGATCGCCTAACAAGAAAGGCAGGTCATCAATTAAGTACGATCTCGCTAAAAGTGACAGT
Source organism: Solanum raphanifolium (assembly GCA_036250405.1). Classification (NCBI taxonomy): domain Eukaryota; kingdom Viridiplantae; phylum Streptophyta; class Magnoliopsida; order Solanales; family Solanaceae; genus Solanum; species Solanum raphanifolium. The sequence goes on from JAJOOE010000237.1 coordinate 116,300, forward strand.
ACATATCACTTACATCTATCAAAGTAGGTCAACGGATTTTAGAAGAGATGGTGATGCACCGAATAAGAATGACGGTCATGATAAACATCACCCAAAGTGACAGTGTGAAAATCAAAGATTTAATGCTCGAAAGATGAACCAAGGTAGTATTCAAGGATTTTCCAAACGTGAAAGGCTGACTCAATCTAGTTCGCCAACTGAGGTTCAAACACCTGAAGCCTAGAACATCAAAAGGCGAGCTAAGGAAAGAAAGATGATTTACCGAACAAGTTTGGCGAACCTGACTAATGTCGCTGAGTCAGTCGTGAAATAGATTTTGGGCCTAAGTTTGTGAAAGTATAAATAACCCAAAGGAGAGAGAAAAAAGAGAATTTTGGAGACAACTTTTGGATACTTTTTGAGATACAATTTTACATCAAGTTTTATAGTGGTAGACACTTTAACTTTGAAGAACACTTTTCTAGATTTTGGGGTTTTACAACTTGGTGTTTGATTTTGATAAATTGAAGTTGAAACCAAAGTGACACCACTGCCGGGGATTGGTGGTTGAGAATTCTAATTGAGAAATTAGATTTTTATTTTGTTTAATTGTAGAAGATCTGTTGTTTGGTGTTGTTGTTGGCTGATTTGTAGGTTGATAAAATGAGTTCCACGGAAGTGACAACGATAGTCACTATGGTCAAAACGATAACATGGGTGATTTGAATGACATGGACATGAATGTTAATCAAACCACAAGAGAAATCAGATACCTCCTACAACTGGGAGAGCGGTGTTTTGCATCACAGGAACTATGATATAATTGCTCTAGATAAAAGGAAATTTTGGGGGTCCAGCTCATGAGGATCCCCATTAATACCTTAGGAATTTCTTGGAGGTATATGGACCCTTTGTGTTCAATAATATCTCTCAATAGTCCGTAAGGTTTATGTTATCCCATTTAATTTAATGGAAGAAGCTATAAAATGGCTTGCAGAATTGCTAAATGAATCGATAACTTCATGGGAAGAGCGAAATGATGCCTTGTTGCAGATATTCTTTCCATCCTCGAAAATGATTAAACTATGAATCCAGATCAAAAATTTCAATTGTATTAGAGGTGAACCTTTACATGAGTTGTGGTTGAGGTTCATACATTAATTTAGTATAATTACCATGGGGTTAAATTAAGGGTTAAGGTTGCAAACTTAATTCCTACTTCCGATCTCCGGTTGATGCTCGAAAGATATTGATTGGAGTGGGTAATTAGTTTGATACTAGCAATTTTGTTTTGATGTCTGTAACTTGCTTGAAAATAGAGGTTATGGTTCGGATCTATTATCTTTGTTCTTAAAAGAGAGAATAGAGTAAGTTATTGGGTTGTTTAGATTGGCATTTAAATGAGATCGAAAAGAGATTCTATGCATAGATGCTTTGAGATCGAAAGATCATTAGCATCAATGAAGATGACTTAGCCTATTCATAAATGTTCATCACTATTGAGCAGCATAATTACCCCTATGTGACATCGATTTCTAATCCCCTTACCCTTAGATTTCTTGTTAACTCTTGATTTCTTAGATATTTTAGTTTAATTATGATAATTGATAACAGAGGTTGTATATTAAATTGTTGGAATCATCCACCCAATCGTTCTTACTATTACAAATGAGCGAATTTGAAGTCCAAATTTCTTGATAGGAATTCTCCACGATATACCATTCCCTATGGGATTCAACCCCGACTCTTCGTTGGGTCTTTATATTGACTATGACCGCTCACTCTTTTTAAATGGTTTTGAAGAGTGATTTGAGCATTATAGTCTTTATGGATTTAATCACCACTTTGGCATCATTAGTGGTAAGAGCTACAACTTCGACCCACTTGGACACATAATCCACTACAACTAGAATTTATTGGCTTCCATTTGATGATGGGATGGTACCCATGAAGTCAACACTTCACACATCAAAGATTTGTACCTCAAGAATATTGTTTAATGTCATCTCATGTCTTCTAGATATATTGCCCAACCTTTCAATTGGTCACACTCTTTCACATAAGATATAGCATAATTATACAATGAGGGCCAAAATAAGCCAGCTTGTAATACATTATGAGTCATACACTCTCCTTTGTGATGTCCCCCGTATGGACTTTCATAACAGCTCTTGAGTACTTGTTTGACCTTGTTTTCCAAAATGCATCTTCCCACCACTCAATCCACCCCTTGTTTGAACAAGAATTGTAACACCTCAAAAATTGGAAAGTTAAATATGGAAAGGAAAGGTCTCATTTTGGCTACTGATAAACCAGTCTATAGTTCGTCGATGTTTCTATGGGTCGTAGGTGGAACTCATAGGAATAAGTATGAGATTTGGGAAATTCAAATGTCTAATGTTTGACCTATGAATGGACAATACGAGTCATAGAATTTTTGACAAGTCATAGATCGGTTCCATAGAAAGATTTCAGGCTTAGTAAACTTTTAGGTTAAAGTCGAGGTCTATGGATGGAGTCTACAGACTATAGGAATTAAGACGGTACATAGAAGGGTTTTGTAGGAAGTTGGCAAATTTTAGGACCCTAGTAACTCGGCCTACGATTGACCAGTAAGGTCCGTAAGAATTTCTATGGTCTGTAGGTCTAAACCATTGGGTCACTCTGGTAGTTTAAGTCAGGGTTATTTGGGTCTTTTATTACCCTTCAAATTCCCAAACTACATCGTTTTGTCCTATAAATAGATCCTCTTACTGATCTTACTCCTAGAAAACTACCCATTCCCTTTCATTCACCAAAATTCCCTCAATTGCTCTCAAGGTTTTCTCTCCAAGGCTCACAAGGGATTTCTAGAGTTCTTTAAGTCCTTAAGGTTTTATTCCTCCATTGTTAGGGCTTCAATATCAAGGTATGTATAGTTTCATTAATGGGTTCTATTTACCCATTGATACCCAAGGATCCTCAATTTTCTAAGTTCAATTTCACCGAAATTGATTAGGTTTTCATTCAATTCTTCATAAGTTCTAGTTGTATTGATTCCATTGTTTGATTTTGATCATTTTATGATTTTTTAACTCAATTACATTCTTTCCAATTGATTGGATAGGAACTCATGCATATTTTATGATTTTTACTGTGAACTCTTAAAGATATGAATTTATGAAGAAGCTTAAATCTATGAATAAGGTTTTCATGAAACAGATGCATGATTTGAATTAAGTAATCTTTATGATCTACGTTGCTTTAAGATAAGCATCAATTAATTGTGAAAGGATTTTCTTACATTAAAGAATCATGATTATTGAAAGGTTTTCTCACACGTGGTTTAAGTAGCTACTCTATGATGTATTAAACTTGGATTAGTAACTTAATTGTGTTTTTTCCTGTTTGATGATATATTTATGAATAAGAATATTTCCATTGGAAAATTTACTTAGAACCGAAAGGATATTAATATGGAAGATTCCCATTAGTAGAGGTTGGGTCTCTAGTAGTAATCTCCTTGTCTCTAAGTACATGGCCCCGTAGGATTTTCATAAGTGACATAACTAGTGGATCCACCTAAGCTAGAAGTTAAGGTCCTTGCCTTGGCAAGTAAGGACATATTTTTCAGTGTGGGAGCAAGGCACTGGATTCTTTGTTATAGCTCACATGGTCTATCTTGGTTAATATTGAATATCCCACAAAATGAACTAAGTTGTTCTTAAAGTTTTTATGAAGCTTTCCTTAAGATTTTAAGATGCATTGACCATGTTCATGACTTATGATCTTTGTTTAAAGGTTTTTACTATGTTTAGCTTGCTCATGCATATCATGTTTTCGATTATGTCCCCTTTTGATCATGTTTCATGTTTTATTGCATATCCCTCATACTTGGTATATTTTATGTACTAATGCCTACTTGTGCCTACATTATTTAGCATTTTTAGCATGTTTTAAATGTTTATATATGTGGCTATCATACTTGTTACATTGTTTTGTACTAACGCATACTCTTGCCTACATTTCCCCAAATGTAGGGTCCGACTGTCAGGGTTCTCTGTTTCGTGACTAGAGGTTTATTGTGGATTTCCAGGCTTTGGTGATTCCTCATGCTTCGAGGACGGACTTTCATTGTTCTTAGTTTCTTCTTATTTCCAGTTTTGGACATGATGTATGGGCTAGGCCTAATTTCATTCTATTGTATTAGATGGCTATTGAGACAAGTAATTTAGACTTCTACTTTACTTTTATAAAACTTTTGGACTTGAAATGTTGTTTTTAACTCCTTTGTTCTATTTCTTATGTTATTAATACTAAGTGGCTTGCATGGGGTCTCTCGGGGTCCTATACGCCATGTTACATCTAGGGTGTACCCCTGGGTCGTTACAAGTGGAGACTGAATGCATCTAGGTTGCCAGGTTCGAGATTTTAGATGTACGCGTGTTCCCCGTATATGTGAAATATATATGTGGGATTCCATTATATCTGCAAAGGGAATACACAAGTGGAGAATATTTGAGGATCTGCGGATCTAGAAAAAGCGTTTAGCACTGAAACCTGATATTTAGGCCACTTTCATGCGTTATATGTTTTGATGGATGGTCGAACCTTCTAGTAGCTACAGTCCAAAAATGGTAAGGGAGTTCCACACTTCTTATTTCATTATAGTTGGGAAACACACTCCAAAGAGAGCAAAGGATATTGATCAACCTCTACTTAGTAGATTTCCATGCCCGCATACTTCTCGCATTGTCACTATCACTACTAAGTTCCTACATGATTTAGTCCAGCACTAGATACAGACAGAGATTTAGTTTTCTCACTTGATATAGAAAGTGAGACCTTGGGTCAGATCCTCTATTGCTTCAACTAAAAAAGAGTACCAGCGAAGAACTAGAAGGTGATTGTTAGGGTTAATTGCAAGTTGCATGGGCGGATTGACACTTTCGAGCGTCATGTTACTAAGCCTCTTAGTGATGTATAGATTTCCAATTTAAGTGGTTTACAGTCATACGTAACCAAGATCAAATGAAAGAATACTTCTCTGGCCACCACACAAGCCCTGTCATTGTATCATTCACCATGACTATGTCGGAGGATCCTCTTATCATTGTGAATTTATTTACTAATGAGGATCCCATGCTAGATTATGGTAAGTAGGCTCATAGTGGGGACAGCCTTGATTCTAACGATGGGATTGAGAAGACGCAGAAGAACGAATAGCGAGATATCGAGGTAGCTACTCAGCATTCCTTAGAGGATCAAATGTTGAGAGAGCAGAGAGACTCGCAATGAGTTTTTGGTGCATCCATGAGTTTGGTCTCCATTCATGTGGGTGCCACCCCAGTTGAGTCTATAATACCAGGAGATACCACGCGTCCCAAACCTTTGGGTTCATCTACTTTTGTAACACCTCATAATCTAGTAGACTAAGCAACAAAACCAAGTAAGAGGTCACAAGCCAAGGACCGAGCGTGGGCACTCGTTACGAAGGCTGAAACAGGTCGTGAAGGGCACCACGTGCCATGGTGTATCCCGTGAAGGCTAACAGAGTCAATCCAAAAAGGGTTCCCCTCCCACGACCACCTAGACGACTCGTGGAGGGAACCACCAGACGTGCTGAGGCCCGCGAAAGGGGAGGCAATGACTGCCTTAATTGTGACCCTCAACACGAGCTACTTGACTGCTCGTGAGAGCCATGACGGCTCGTGGAGTGGGTCGTGAGGAGAGTGGACTTTGGGGCAGTATTTCCAAGCCACTGGTCAAGGACCACAGCTGCCACCACGAGCCGTGAAGTCCCTGACGGCTCATGAAGGGTGGCGTGTGGGGGTGTAGTCAGCTATAAGTTCAAAGGCTTTTGGGACTTTTTCAGATTTTTTTAAAGCAATACTATGTCATTTTACCCATGCCTAGGACCCCTATATAAGTGATTTTAACCCCAAAACATACCTATTCAAGTCATTCTCTTAAATTCATCAAAAGAAATTGGTTACTTCCTCTCCCAAATAATTCTCTCTCTAGAAACTTGAAGGAGAATAAGGGTTTAAGCTAGGGTTCAAGGTCAAGTCTCCATTCTCCAATTGTTTGTGGGCTTTGGTAGCAAGGTATGATAGTTTTTCATCCATGGATCCCCTAAGTTATCCAATTGAAAAGTAGATATTCCCCAATTTGAGTTAGGGTTTTCTTCTAAGTTATGGGTCTTTATGAATATTGATTAAATTGAATTAATTATGATTTATTATGCATGAATTGAGAGGATTATATGTTTTTTATGATGAAATTCCATGTGCCCATGCTTAACCCACGTTCTAAGAAGAAATTGAATAAAAATGGGTTTTACTCTATAAAAGGAAAATTTATGGATTTATGTGTATTCTTGTAGGATAAAAAAGATACAATATGAAATGCTTTAAGAATGAAGCATATGTGATGATTCTGATATGAATTGATTTGAGATTGAAGCATATGTGATGATTATGATATGAATTGCTTTGAGAGTGAAGCATATGTTGTAAATTGTGGATTATTGATGTGATTGTTGTGGAAGGGATTTTCCCACATGATTTTCTTATGTATGAATGTGAAAGGTTTTCTCACATTTAATGATTCTATGTTGAAAGGAGTTCTCACCTAAAGTGAATCTAAGCTAAGGAATTATGAAATTACTTAAGGCTAGAGGCAATTACCCGTGATTTCTAAGTAAAAGACAAGAGGCGAGTACCCATGTCATATGATAGAAAGACAAGAGGCTAGTACTCATGTCACCTTATGTATGGAAAAGAGGCGAATAACCATGATCCCAAAGTAAGAAGGACAAGAGACAACTACTGATGATCCCAAAGTAAGAAGGACAAGAGGCGACTACCCATGATCCTAAAGTAAGAAGGACAAGAGGCTATTACCCATGATCCATCATAGTAAGGCAAGATGCGATTCCCATGTCCTTAAAAGATAAGCTAGGATATGCTATGATAGGTGATGAGCTTGGATTGTTGCTTGAGTTTTCCTTCCATGATGAGTAATACTAGAGGCGGTTACCCATGTCTTGACTAAGGATAAATTGAGGTTACTTCAAGAAGTACTCATTATATGTTGAGATGATCTATGATGTGCATTGTTTATGCTTTATGACTTATGTTGTCTAACGTTTATGTTATGTTTATGAAAGTTATCATATTTAATATATCTTTGTACGAACGCATACTCTTGCCTAAATTTCTTATCCAAATGTAGGGTCCGGCATTCCCGATTCTCATCCACATGGCTAGGATCCATAGTAGAAGAAGAGTTGAAGATTGGTGAGTCCTCATTCATCCGAGGATTTGGCCACTACTTTTCTTATGTTCTTTTCATTTGAGTTTTGAACATTGATGTATGGGCTACGTCCCGAGATTCTATTGTATTAGATGGTTTTTGAGACAAGTGTTTTAGACTTCCGCTTTGCAATAAAAAACTTTGGTTCTGTTGAAAATATTTTAAATCTTGTCGATTTTCTATTATCTTGACTATGAAATCTAAGTGTCTTATATAAGGCCTATCGGGGTCTTTTACACCATGTTACATCTAGGGGGTACCCTGGGTCGTGACAAACTTGGTAATCAGAGCACAAGGTTTAGAAAGGTTCTATGATGTCTCAAAACCACGTCAAGTAGAGTCTTGTTCATTAGTGTGAAGCATGCCACACTTATTAATGAGAGTCTACAAGATATTTAGGAAACTTCACTTCTTTGTTCACTCTAAGTCGTGCGATAGAGTTTGACTCTATAATGTTTCCCTCTTAATCCTTACCTGATGGTCTATAGGATATGACTACTCAAGGGGCTTATGGTAGAAGGAACGAAGGAGAAGATGCTGGTCAAGAGGTTCCTCGTCAAGCTCCATAGGTCCCGACCGACCCTTTGGCCGAGCAAGTAACCAATGTGGAGTTCAGAATAGCTTTTCAAGTTTTGGCACAAGCCGTGATAGCCCAAGCCAATAAGAAAGTATCTCATATGAACCCAAATGTGGGTACAGAGGCATCTAGAGTGAGGGATTTCACTAGGATGAATCCTCTGGAATTCTATGGTTCTAAGGTTGAGGCAGATCCTCAAGAGTTCATTGATGAAGTTTACAAGGTGTTGGCTATCATGGGAGTGACGCCGGTGGAAAAGGTGGAATTGGCCACTTATCAACTTAAGGGTGTTGCTCAAATTTGGTTCAACCAATGGAAGGAAGCAAGGATGGAAGATGCAGATCCTCTAGATTGGGAAAGGTTCAAGTATGTTTTCCTTAATAGGTTCTTTCCTCTTGAGATGAGGGAAGCGAAGGTGCTTGAGTTTATCAACCTCCGACAATGGAACATGAGTGTGAAAGAATATTCTTTTAGATTAACACAATTGTCAACATATGCTCCCTCGATAGTTGCCGACTCTAGGGCAAGGATGAGCAAGTTCATTTCCGGAGTGTCTGAATTAGTGGTGAAAGGGTGTCGTACCGCTATGTTTTTCCATGACATGGATATTTCTCGCCTCATGGTTCATGCCCAACAGATTGAAGATGAGAAACTTAAGGATAGGTCTAGGGAGACAAAGAGGGCTAAAGCTGATGATGGTAATTTCTCTCATGCAAGGTCCGATGGACATGGTCGTCCTAGGTTTCGACAAAGATTTTCCAGTCAAGGTTCCTACAATGCTACTAAGTTAAACAAAGATAGGGTGTCTAACCCTAAACCTCATGGAGGTGGTAGTAGGTCTTCATTGCCAAATTGTGCTAAGTGTGGAAGAAAGCATGAGGGTAAATGTCTAGTGGGTTCCAATGAATGTTTTGGTTGTGGTAAGATAGACCAAAAGATAAGAGATTATCCTAGAGTTGCTAAGAATGAAATAGATAATCGTTGTAGGGCTTAACCCTATCCTTCATCCGGTCCAAGTGGTTCGGGTTCAAATGCTCCTAAGCAAAACAGGTTTTATGCACTTCAGACTTGTAGTGAACAGGAGGGTTCTCCCAATGTGGTTACCGGTATGTTGAAAGTCTTTCAACTTGATGTTTATGCTTTACTTGATCTTGTTGCTACTTTATCCTTTATGACGCCATATGTGGCTATGAGATTTGATGTGCTTCATGATGTGTTGTTAGATCCCTTTTCTGTCTCTACTCATGTTGGTGATTCTATTATGGCTAAGAGGGTCTATAGAAAGTGTCTTGTCTCCTTACCCCATAGAGTCATTTATGTTGATCTTGTAGAGCTTGATATGCTAGATTTTGATGTCATTCTTGGGATGGATTGGTTGCATTTGTGTTATGCCTCTATTGATTATAGGACTAGAGTGGCCAAATTTCAGTTTCCAAATGAACCTGTGCTAGAGTGGAAAGGGGAAATTTTATGCCGAATGGCTCCAGTAGAACTTAAAGAACTAAAAGAGCATGTGAAAGATTTGTTGGATAAGGGTTTCATCCAACCGAGTATCTCTCCATTGGGTGCTCCAGTTTTGTTTGTTAAGAAGAAATATGGTTCACTTCGTATGTGTATTGACTACTGGCAATTAAACAAAGTGACCATTGAGAATAAGTATCCTCTTCCAAGGATAGATGATTTATTTGACCAACTCTAAGGAGAGAATTATTTTTCCAAGATTGACCTTAGGTCGGGTTATCACCAATTAAGGGTGAAGGAAGATGACATTCCGAAGATGGATTTTAGAACTCGATATGGTCATTATGAGTAGTTAGTGATGTTATTTGGTTTGACTAATGCTCCAACCGTTTTTATGGATTTAATTAATAGGGTGTTTAGACAATACATTGATATGTTTGTGATTGTGTTCATTGATGATATATTGATCTATTTGAGAAGTGAGGATGATCACATAAATCATTTGAGGATTGTGTTGCAAATTCTCAAGGACCAACAACTCTTTGCAAAGTTTAGCAAGTGTGAGTTTTTGGCTAAGGTCTGTGGCTTTTCTTGGTCATATTTTTTCAAGTAAGGGCATTGACTAGATCCTAAGAAGACAAATGCGGTCAAAAGTTGGCCTAGACCTTTATCCCCTTCATATATTAGAAGTTTCTTGGGTTTAGATAGTTACTACAAAAGGTTTATTGAGGGATTTTCTTCATTTGCCTCTCCATTGATAGCTTTGACTCAAAAGAAAGCCAAGTTCATATGGTCCAAATCATGTGAGAAGAGTTTTTAGAAATTGAAAGATACACTTACTTCCGCTCCGGTGTTGACTTTACCAGAATGGACTAATGGTTTTGTTGTTTATTGTGATGCCTCGAGAATTGGGTTAGGATGTATACTCATGAAAAATGGGAAAGTAATTCATTGCCTATGCTTCAAGGCAACTTAAGGTTCATGAGAAGAATTATCCTACCCATGATCTTGAACTAGCGGCTGTTGTTTTTGCCTTAAAGATTTGGAGGCACTACTTGTATTGTGTTCCAGTAGATGTTTTCACCGACCAAAGAGTAGATCTTAATCCTCACCAAAGAAGGTGGATTGAGTTACTTAAGGATTATGATAAGTGTTCTCTATCATCTCGGTAAGGCAAATGTAGTAAAGGATGCTCTTAGCCGATTATCAATGGGTAGTGTTGCCCATATAGAGGATGGTAAGAGAGAATTGGTATGAGATGTACATAGATTGTCCCGATTGGGCGTTCGGCTAATGGACTCTGCCAAGGGTGGTGTTGTGGTTCAAAATTGTTCAGAATCGTATTTTGTGGCGGATGTGAAAGCCAAGCAATGTCTTTATCCGAACTTAGTAGAATTAAAAGAAGTGGTGCTTAGAAAGTCCGTAGAGGCTTTCTCCTAAGGGGGAGATGGTGTGCTCCATTATCAAGGTCGTTTGTGTGTTCCTAATGTTGATGAATTGAGGGAACAGATCTTGTCAGAAACCCATAGTTATAGATATTCCACTCATCCGAGAGCCACCAAGATGTACCGTGATTTGCTGGAGATTTATTGGTGGAATGGGATGAAGAAGGATATTGCAGAATTTGTGGCTAAGTGTCCTAATTGTCAACAAGTGAAAGTTGAACATCACAAACTGGGATGTTTGTCCCAAGACATTAGAATTCCTACTTGGAAGTGGGAAGATTTGAATATGGACTTTATAGTAGGGTCGTTTTCCTCGCACCAGGAGACAATATGATTCGATTTGGGTTATAGTAGACCGAATGATGAAATCGGCATATTTCATTCTCGTCAAAGTTTCTTATTCGGCTAAAGATTATGCTAAGTTGTATTTGAGGGAAATGGTAAGGTTGCATGGAGTGACCTTGTCCATTATCTCCGATCGAGGTACCCAATTCACTTCTCAATTTTGGAAATCTTTCCAAAAGGGTCTTGGTACTAATGTTCTGCTTAGCACGGATTTTCATCCACAAACTGATGGGCAAGCAGAGTGTGCTATCCAAACTCTGGAAGATATGATGAGAGAAGGTGTCATAGATTTTAAGGGTAATTGGGATGGTCACTTGCCTTTGATCAAGTTTGCGTATAATAATAGATGTCATTCTAGTATTGGTATGGATCCATTTGAGGATCTTTATGGAAGGAGGTGTAGATCTCCTATAGGTTAATTTGAGGTGGGTGAAGTTGTCTTGATAGGACCCGAGTTGGTTCATGAGGCTGTGGAGAAAGTCCGACCCCAAAGTGGATAAAAGTCCTATGCCGATGCTAGAAGAAGAGACCTACAATTTGAGGTTGAACGATTAGGTCTACTTGAAAATCTCACCCATGAAGGGTGTAATGAGATTTGGGAAGAACGGAAAGCTTAGTCCCCGTTATGTTAGTCCATATCAGATTTTGAGACGTGTTGGTAAGGTTGCTTATGAACTTGAATTGCCTAATGATTTGGCATCGGTGCATCTTGTTTTCCATGTCTCTATGTTGCAAAAGTGTGTTGGAGATCCAACATCCATAGTTCCCTTAGAAGGTTTGGAAGTTGATGAGAATCTTTCTTATGAGGAAGTTTCGATAGAGATTTTAGACCAGCAAGTCAAGAAGTTGAGACACAAGGAAGTTGCTTCCGTTAAAGTGTTGTGGAGGAATCATTTAGTTGAAGGTGCTACTTGGGAGGCTGAGGCCGATATGATATCCCGGTATCCTTATCTTTTCCCTTCTACTCCTATTCTAACTTGAGGTATTCATTTCCTCATGGTTTACTCTTTTGGTATCATGTATCTTAGAGATTCCCATGATTTCCTTATTATGTATGTTCCTGAAAAGCTTAAGTTTTGAGAAAATGAGTCAACTTGATTATTTCTACATGTTTATGGACACTTGAGTATGAATTGCATATAGACTATATGATATGATGTTTTGAACATGATTTAGCTTGGAGTTGATGTTTCCTCCTCGGATATATGCATTTGAGTATGAGTTGCATATGGATTTCATGATATGATGATATGAGTATGTTTTAGCTTGGAGTTGATGTTTCCTCCTCAGATATGTGCTTTTATGTGATTGCATACATGATAGGCTGCTAGTTTTGAGTCTTTTCTTTCATAAGATGATTAGAATCCCATTTGAGGATGAATGTCCCCAAGGGTGAGATAGTAACACCTTGGAATCTAGTAGAATACGTAAGAGAACCAAGTGAGAGGTCACAAGCCAAGGACTGAGCTTGGGCAAAGGCTGAGACAGGTCGTGAAGGGCACCACGAGCCGTGGTGTAGGTCGTGAAGGCTCACAAAGTCAATCCAAAAAGGGCTCCCCTCCCACGAGCACATAGACGGATCGTGGAGGGCACCACAGGACGTCATGAGGCCCGTGAAAGGGGAGGCAATGACTACCTTAATGGTGACCCTCCACACGAGCCACTTGACGGCTCGTGAGAGCCATGAAGGCTCGTGGAGTGGGTCGTGAGGAGAGTGGACTTTTGGGGGAGGATTTCCAAGCCACTGGTCAAGGACCACGGCTGCCACCACGGGCCGTGAATTCCTTAACGGCACGTGAAAGGTGGCGTGTGGGGGTGTAGGAAGATGTAAGTTCAGGGGCTTTTGGGGTCTTTTCCTGATTTCTTTAAAACAATACTATGTCATTTTACCCATGCCTAGGACCCCTATATAAGTGATTTTAACCCCAAAACCTACCCATTAAAGTCATTCTCTTAAATTCATCAAAAGAAATTGGGTTCTTCCTCTCCCAAATAATTCTCTCTCTAGAAACTTGAAGAAGAAGGGTTGAAGCTAGGGCTCAAGGTCAAGTCTCCATTCTCCAATTGTTTGTGGGCTTTGATAGCAAGGTATGATAACTTTTCATCCATGGAATCCTTGCTTCCATGGAGCCCCTAATTTCTCCAATTGAAAAGTAAAAATTCCCCAATTTGAGTTAGGGTTTTCTTCTATGTTATGGGTCTTTATGAATGTTGATTCAATTAATTTAATTATGATTGATTATGCATGAATTGAGAGGATTTTGTGCTTTATATGATGAAATTCCATGTACCCATGCTTAACCCACGTTCTAAGAAGAAATTGAATAAAAATGGGTTTTACTCTATGAAAGGAGAATTTATGGATTTATGTGTATTCTTATAGGATAAATAAGATACAATATGAATTGCTTTGAGATTGAAGCATATGTGATGATTATGATATGAATTTCTTTGAGATTGAAGCATATGTGACGATTATGATATGAATTGCTTTGAGAGTGAAGCATATGTTGTAAATTGTGGATTATTGATGTGATTATTGTGGAAGGGATTTTCCCACATGATTTTCTTATGTATTAATGTGAAAGCCTTTTTCACATTGAATTATTCTAGGTTGAAAGGATTTCTCACCTAAAGTGATTCTAAGCTAAGGAACTATGAAATTTGATGAGGCTAGAGGAGATTACCCATGACCTCTAAGTAAAAGACAAGAGGCGAGTACCCATGTCACATGATGTATGGACAAGAGGCGACTACCAGTGATCCCAAAGTAAGAAGGACAAGAGGCGACTACCCATGATTCCAAAGTAAGAAGGACAAGAGGCGATTACCCATGATCCTTCATAGTAAGGCAAGAGGCGATTCCCCATGTCCTTAAAAGATAAGCTAGGATATGCTATGATAGGTGATGATCTTGGATTGTTGCTTGAGTTTGCCTTCCATGATGAGTAAGACTAGAGGAGGTTACATATGTCTTGACTAAGGATAAATTGAGGTTACTTCAAGAAGTAGTCCTTATATGTTGAGATGATATATGATGTGCATTGTTTATGCTTTATGACTTATGTTGTCTAACGTTTATGTTATGTTTATGCAAGTTATCATATTTATTACATCTTTGTACTAACACATACTCTAGCCTATATTTCTTATCCAACTGTAGGATCCGGCGTTCCCGATCCTCATCCCCGTGGCTAGGATCCATAGTAGAAGAAGAGTTGAAGATTGGTGAGTCCTCATTCATCCGAGGATTTGGCCACTACTTTTCTTATGTTCTTTTCATCTGAGTTTTGAACATTGATGTATGGGCTACTTCCCGAGATTCTATTGTATTCGATGGTTTTTGAGATAAGTGTTTTAGACTTTCGCTTTGCAATTAAAAACTTTGGTTCTATTGAAAATATTTTAATTCTCGTCGATTTTCTATTATCTTGACTATGAAAGCTAAGTGGCTTGTATAAGGCCTCTCGAGGTCTTGTACGCTATGTTACATCTAGGGGGTACCCTTGGGTCGTGACAATTTCACCATCAAATGTCGGTGCCTAGTCGCCACAGATATGCCTTCACCTCTTATTTTGTTATTCTTTCTAGTTCATTGGGAGAAATGCACATATTTTTTATGGCATGGGGGTAGCCTTTATGTTTTTGAAGAGTATCTGTGGGAAGTCTGAGTAGCCAGGATACTCTCCCATGTCCTTGGGGTTTTTTTTTTTGTTGTGTTCTTTACCCGAGGACCTTTATATTTGTTGAACCAACATGTTTTAGGATGTGATATAACTATAAAAGAAGAATAGGAACACTTAATGGAATTCATGGCACGTTTGATTTGAAATGAAAAAAAATAAAAAGAATTAGACTCCTCCAGGTTTTGATGTGATGTGTTTGCTTGATAAATTGACTATGTTGGATATTTGTATGGCAGGATGTATATTGATGTGAAAAGTGTAACTTAAGTTGTGGCATGAACTTGATAATTAGTTATTGATAGAGAAACTTGTGGCATGTGTGAGTGAGATATATTTGTGTTGTTCTTACTTTGTGTGTCAATTCAGAATTTTCCCCGTTCGTCTTACCTAGATTATAGGATTGTTGGTTAGGAGAATATCATAGACCATTTTTGAATTCAGCCCACTTAGCCTAAATGATCGACAAAATAAAAATGCTTATCCTTCTATCCATGATTTTGAGTCTAAGAAGACCTTTTTGTTGTATTGCCTTATATACCTTCCTGTTTTTCATGTGAACCTTTGTTTTAGCTTTGGTCCCTCCTTAGACATTATGCTGCTAAACTTAGGCAAAATGCCTAAGTTGAGGGTAACTACTATTAAGGAAAATAAGAAAAATGAGGTATGAAAAGAATAGGTCGATGCGCAGAAGGGAAACAAACGGGTGTGGCAGATGTTACTAAATAAAGAAAAGGATAAAAAGTGGTGTTAGAAAATAATTATCGCACCCGACAATTGACGTAAAAATAAAGAAAAAAAAGAGATGCGAGATGAAAAGTTGGTTATGAAGGTGGGGTTAAGTTAGTGTAGTTTCAAGGAGAGAAATAGTGACCTTATATACCACACCCATCCCCGATCCTACGTTACAAGCCGAGTAAAGTCCTATAATAGTGATCTTAATCCAACTGTTCAAAAAGATAAGGTGTAGAAAATAAGGGCAAGCTTATGTTATTGTGCATGCTTTGTTTGAACTTCGTTGTGAGAGTGAGTGTTGTATTAGCCAGTGAAGTTGAAAATAATGATACTATGTGTGAAAGAGACTTATTTGTGGTGAGGGCACAAAAGTGGCGCTTTTGATTGTTGATTATCTAGGTGGTTGTTATTTGTTTATGTGACCTTTTCCATTAATATAGTGATGACATCCATTGATCTATACGTGTTGATTTGATAAGTCTAGAATTTTCACTTATGTTGATAGAATGAATAGAAGGGTGTCGTGGGTGAAAGTAACTATTGAATGCCATGTGATTGTCGTAAGGTCTTAATTTTCTTTTGCTAATATTGTCGTGATGTGATAATTGCGTCAATCGCTTGAGGATAATCAATGATTTAATTTAAGGGTGTTGATGTGTCATAGACTTACGACACTTTTGATACTTCAAACTTAGGATTGGGGTAAGTTCTTTAGCGCTTTTTAGTAGATTTGATGTGTTTGGTAGTTGTTTTGTAGGTAAAACAGGATTTGGTAGTTAAGTTTAGGAAAGAGGAGTTGTTCAGTCATTTTTAAGATTCTCAAGGTCAATCTATGAGTCGTGGTTTGAATTACGAGCCATAGATATCTCTGTAGATAGAGATTCAGAGACTATGCTGAAAAGCCTAAGTTCTACGATCGGAAACCACGAGCCGTAAATGTTTTCATGAGTCGTAGATAAAGCTCATAGTGATATTCAAAGATATGCCAAAAAACTTGATAATTACAAGGGGCAAGTATGAGCTATTGATGGCAGTTGTGGTTGAGAATTAGAGAAGGTGCAAAAGTTTTGAGATTTACGAGTGAGGACCACAAGTCATAGATGTTTCCACAGACCGTTGTTCTTTTCTTTGGAAAAAGTTGTGAAACTAAACATTCACTACTATTTACGAGGGGTTTCCACGACCCTTGAAAGGATCTACGAGCCATAGATGTGGCTATACAAGCTGCTAAAGACAGTTTTCCCAGTTTGTTAAGGATGGGTTTTTAGTTACTATAAATATTTTTCGTAGGTTTTCTTTTACATTTTACGGTTGTTTTATGGTTTGAAAGTAAACAAAAAAGTCTTTTTCTTTTATTCTTGAATTTGGAGACAAATCATACTTTGATTTTTGTCTTTTGACTTTATGAGTTGCAATTCAAGATTTTGGGTTTTTACTATTCATTTGGTAAGTGTATTATTATGCATTATTTATTAATAATTGATTGTTATCATAGTAGCTCAATGCATAACTAGGGTTGTGTCAACCATGAAGAATTAACAAAGTAGACCTAATATCAGTAATCCTTGAAAAGCATGTACAAATGTATTGTTTACCCTTTGTTTGGATTAATATTTAATGGTTGCAAACATTAGAACACTATATATTCTTACTTATTGGACCAAAGGGGTAACGAATGGAAAAAGAAATTATATAACGGAGAATTGAAGTTATCAATCATCATCTAATAGCTCGTCTTGTTTGGAATATCTAATTTGGGATCAAGAGTATGGGTTAGTAAAGTAAACACCCGTAGACAGACCAAGTTGAGTGGTGATATTCGCCTATTTAGGAAATCAGCCACTTAGGTGAACTTAAGTTATCGATCATGCACTAGAAAAGGTTACTGATATAGGATCTTACTAAGTTATAACTTCATGGGGATCACAAAACCCTAGTTTCGTCTCTCGTTATTCAAAAGCACATTTACTTGCTACTTGTGAAGAATGTAAAGATTGCTTATTACACAATCCCCACCCCCACCTTACGGAAATAAGACAACTAAGAGCATAAATAACCACAATTGACCTGGGTCCAAACCATATTTCTTGTGAGATCGAACGTAACCGAACAACAATCGCGTTATAGTTCCTTTTGGAGGTATAATTAATTGGGCATATCACTCACATTAGGTTAATTGCTTCCGCATATTTAGCTTTGGTTAATATTTTCATGGCATATGGTTAGTCGGGTACCAACACAACTAAGGGGTGAAAAAAAGTAACAAATGAACTCAGTATTTTATTTTCAAAACGATCAATATTGGGGAATGGTGAGAGTAACTTTTTGGTGAAAATATTGTACGTTAACAATTCAAAATGTTTGCTTATATTTTCATGATCTAAGACATTTCATGCATGCTCATTTATTGTGTTACTTCATATGAATTAAAGAATATATTATATAAAAAGAGAAACATATTCTTTTTATATTGGATGACTAAAATTTGTTGTTAAACTCGTACAAATTATTGAAATCTATCACTTTAGTTTTGATCTTTCTTTGCTAGACACATACTAATTATTGTCCTTTTTGTTCATGATTTGAGGCGAAAAACAAGGAAGAGGAATAAACAAATAATATTTGGTTAGATAAAGCCTAAGCAAGAAAGGATAAAGAGTGTGAGTGATAAAAGGAAAAAAGAGTATTTATTTTCAAGTCTAATAGGGTGAGACAAACCAATACGTTATAGGAAGGAGCAACAAAAGGACAAAGTTGAAAGATTTTACTCATTATTCTCCTTGTCCACAAAAAAAAAAACAAAGGATGAAAGTAGGTAGCGTACAAGATAGGAATTACATTACATTGAAACAAAAGGGGTCATATGTGTTGGGTATGACTCTCAACTTTTTTTTCTTATATATAGAGATTTACACTTTGTTTAGAGAGTTGTTACTTGTTTCATTATTCTATGATATCTTACTGTATTGTAATGTACTATTATTTCAATAAATATAATATTAATTTGGATAGATTGTATCATTTTTTCGTTGTTACATATATATTATCTCACGCCAATAATTTGAAGGATAAACCTATAAGAAAAGTAACAGGTAAGGCTATTATAAAAAGAAAAAAAAGGTAGGGTAAAGGCTAAAATAGGATATATATATATA